>VTPC01008463.1:40488-59870 GCA_011009095.1 Ignelater luminosus
CTAATAATAAATTTCTTATTTGAATGAACAAAAATTTAATTTGTGTGTTAAGCACACAAAATTTCTTTAAAAAATTGTATTTAAGACAGAAACAAACTTGATAAATGCTAAGAATTGACGATTCTCCATAAATTTATTCGTAATTTGGAAATGTTAAATTTTTATTAATCTTAGGCGCTGTTGACCCCACATGTGGATTTAGCAGGTGTTGCCATCTCACACCGGACCATTATGCAAAAGACTGGATCAGGTTGAACTGTTCTTAAAATGTTTAACTCCAGAAGATTAGATGAAGATCAGTATGTTACCAGAAGCACGTTCGATCATATTGTTAGATCGAAACCCTGATTAGCATAGGCTGATGGAAAACCGGTTATTCTTCTTAATTTAAAATCCACAAAAGAATTTCTATAAAAACTAGGCTCGCTTCCATAAAAAGCTGAGTACAAAAAAACCCTCTTAACAACCGCAAGAAAAACAAAAAGGAAGAAAACATACTTCAATATTTAGACTTTTCACACAATTAGAGCTGATCTCGCAACAACCAGGATCGACAGGATTCCCAGGCACAAACGGTCTGTCTTCCCGGAAGAAACCCCAGCAATGTCGTAACAAATTGCTTAACTAATCCAAACTATCACACAGAAGTTCTGCAGGAAAATTTAAATGCTCTAATAAATTTCTTTTACAAAGAATTTAAACCAGAACCTGATTAGCAAAAACTAGTATGGATTTGATAGTTAACCTCAACTTCAACATCGGTACGCTAAATTAATTACGTACACCAGATTGTAGAATAAATAAATAAACAGAAGCTTCACGAAATTACTAAAAATCTCTAACCCTACTCGAATGACATAATCCACTTCATCTTTTAGCTAACCAGATCCCCAAAACTAACCCAATCAACAGAAATTATTCCGCTATGGGCCGTTCAAATATCCCGTGTCTTGCTTACAATAATAATAACAATGCAAATCGTCAACCCTAATTGATTTACAAAACAAGAAGGTTAATTAGTCTCTCAGCGTGAACTCAATCTCAATCATCTCTCGAAACGAGAGCAGCTATAAAAAATTAAGAACACCCTGAAAGTACCAATCAAACAAGCACATTGAACGGTAGCAAAAGTGACCGTTACACCATACTGTTAGATTTGCTTAGCTTATGAAAAATATTGCATGATTTATGCTAGTTATGGTTGACAACAGTTTTGCATTATTTGGGGAAACTTTTAATTTAGACCTAATGACGTTTTGTTTTTGTTAAACGCTATTGAAGATCAAACTGTGTTATTTAAAAAGTCTAATTATTGCTAAAGATTTGTTATTAGAATTTGTAAAATCATACCAGATGTTTGAGTGCTGTAACAAATCTACAAGACAATTATACTATTTTGGTAATACGTGCTGAACCCATACCAGAATAGAGTAAGAGGGTTAATTTTATTTCCTTTTTATGTATACATGTGTGTTTTAAGACCGTCACGAGATTTCCCGGGCCGTTAAACTTGAATGTAAACTTCAATATATGCCTATGCGAAATTGCCTCTTTTCGGTCTGCTTCTTTAAAACATTTTGTGATACTTTAAGATATACAAATTTTACTTTCTAAACAAATTTCCCCAAATATTATATTTTTACATTCAATGATTTAATTTGAGAAATTCTTATCCTGTTGTCTAATCTTCTACGAGGCATTGTTTTGTAAAATTCAATTCTCCTAAATAATTCTTCCTGAAAATGTAGAGGAATGTAGAAGGAGACTGATTACACCGTCCTTTTTATAAGCAAGCTAACCACCAAAAAAGGATGTGATTGTAACTTAAATGAATATATCTAGTATATAGGAGTATGAGCCATGTTTCCGAAATAGCAATAAAGTAAGGGTTTAAATCAATTTTGTTTAAAATTTGTCAGGAATCTTTATTGGTATTTTCTGAAATAGTTATGTTCTTTTTTTTTAATTTTCCAGAATATCTCCCGTAAACTATTCTGCATTCGTGTTTAATAATCTTGACAGCTGCATTCGTAACTGCATGTCTGACCTCCAAAAGTGGGAATTTCCGCCGTCAGCTATTACCCGCTGATTGAAATATGCTATTAAGACAGTTTTGCGTTAATATTTGAAATTCTATTTTAAAATTCCTTTTGGTCTTCTTTTTATATTTCCTTAGCGTATGAAAATGAATAACGCGTAAGGAAAGAACAATTAGGTTGTGATCTGTTACTAAAATATTTTTGTAACGTTTGCTTTATTTTCAATTATTATATTCTCTGTCAGCTTTCCTAGATTTTTTGTCTGAAGCACCTCAGAAAGAACACTAATAAAAGTTTAAAGATAGTCAACTCATAAAAGAATAAACACCCGGTACAAAAACTTTATAGTACATGGAGCAAATCTAAATTTTAAAGAAACGGGTAATAAAAAAGAGGAAAATGATTAACCAGGGTGCAGGAAGACATTAAAAGAAGGATCTGGAACTTTTCTTTTGGTGATTTTCACAAGATGTTGTTTATGTTAAATTAATGTGATCTTAAAAACTTAGCCTACGTTATCAAATATGCAGACTGCGTGGGACTTAAAAGGATGTAATATTGAATCAAATTTTTTGGCAAGCGTGGAAGCGTTTAAACTTGTTTACTCATCAGTCAGTTTTAAAAGTATTGTTGCATTAAAAGTCCTCTATTCTGAAAACTTTAGAAAAGTTTAGTTTATATCAGACATAGTGCTTGTAGTATTGATGACTATTTTGTTATTTAAAACTAGATGATTAATAACAATCCTTTTTTGTAATATCTCGCTCTAGCAACTTCCCGCGATCAATGCCGGAAAGAACGTTGCTTGTTATATTACACTGTTTACGTTTATTTCCAAGAAAGTCTAAACTCTCAAATGTATTGAAACAGTATTTTCTTCATTATTAAACTTAAATGATTCTTGAATAATTTATGCATTACTTATTCATTTAGATGAAATTTATGGGATTGTGTTATGAACAAATTTTGTATTGCGTATTATACTTAATATACTTTTTGTTAGCACTGCGCACAGAGCATTTAAATTAAATTTTATAAGTGCAATTCATAGTAATAAAAGAACGTTTATTAGAGGCTCTTGGAATGCTTAATACAGGATTAGTACAGAGAAACACGTAGCTTGGAAAAAAAACGAAGAATTGTACATTTCAGAATTCCACTGATAATAAACGTTTTGTTAATTTGTATAAGGATTACGCAGATGTAAATTTGTCTTACAACTAGAATTTATTTTCCATTCCCAACAGGAAAAAAATAATTAACTGGTGTCTTCCCGAATAAAAGCAACTCCGCAGTATTTTCAAGAAAGATGTAACGTAAAAACTAAATAAAGAAGTTTAGAGAATTGTCGATTTATTATCCTGCCATGAACATGCTTTATAAAGAGCCGTTTTAAACCTCAACTTAACAGAAATCCAGACAAAAATGAATGACAATAATACGAATTCTCCACCCCAAAAGTATCGCTTCACACACATTATAGCACAGCAATTGTATACCATCATATCGACCAACATGATTTTCGCAACATGCAGCAAACTTGGCAGGCAATTAATCTTTTGCTCTATTATGGCACAAGACCGGAATCCCGTATACATTATACCCTATGGTACAATTTGTATCAATCACAATTACGCTAAGATGACAATGGTATAGAGGCGTGACAACAAACACTCTTTTACAATCGTAAACTTGAAACGTTCAGGTCGTAATTGAATAAGTTCAAGAAAACAATAAATTTTTGTCTTCTACCAGGAAAGGGTCTTAAGAAAAGTTGTAATATAATAAAATTTTGCATCTAATTTATAATCCAGTTTACTACAGCAGTTTTATTTTAATTAGTTTTGCTTTCAGTTGATCATAAAATTCCAGACGGGCATATAAAAGAAGTTTTACACGCCTGTAAGATGTTAAAACCAATCTACGGGGAACTTTAATGGATATACACTATAGGTCCATTAGAAAATTAAGGAGAACTAAAAAATAAGTCTAGCAACGATTTATGTTCTTTGATTCACAAAGTTCGGTCTAAGACTTTTATAAATAGCGTTTTCTCGTTTAAGGAACTTCTCAAATACAAAATTGATAGTCACTTTTGTGTTTGCTCAAATACTTACTGCCAGGTTGAAAACTAGTGTCGATTTCCATACTATAATCTGATGAAGTGAATAATGATGGTGACAGCTGCTCCCAGATCAAAATTTTGCGTTTGCGTTAGAAGTTTCAAGGATTTTCTCCAAGATGCACGAAGGGTAGGAAAAATAACAAATAATATAGGATGCAATGAGATTTAAATTAGTTGATGTATGTAATTTCAAACGTTTTAAAACAGAAAGTGAGAAACCACAAATTCCTTCAATACTTTACACATACTGGAAAAAAGCTCGGAGATTCTAACGTCTAATACTATAAAATTCAGCAAGTCAAGATATATGAAAATATTACATCAACTAATCTAGATTCCTCTGCATCTTCTAACAACATTAATGTTTATAAGAAAATTAATTTATTATTTTATAATCTTTATTCATACTCGAGAAAAGCCTTGTAAATTCCAACCCATTCAGAATCTGGGTGAAGGAGCAGCTGCTACCATTTTCATCCCTCCTCACCAAATGGTCTGGAAATCATTACACTGATATGGTATTAACCTATTGTAATGAAGTAATGAGATTTTTTAAATAAAGAAAAATAAATAAATAAATGGAGCTGTACAGTTCTACAATTTTAGCTTATCACAGTATCTGTGGTAGTGCATAGGTTACAATTCATGTCATAATAAAACCCCGGCGATGACCAGTTAAAGAGTAAAACTTACTCCTGAAAAAGATTTAATTTGTTACAAATAACTCATACGTTACCACCCCACTGAACAACCTCATCCAGTGCAGTCTTAACAGGTTTTCTAACCTATGTTGTATCACAGGCTTTTTTAAATATAAGAACTCAACAAGAAGTTAAGGTTATAATAGAAATTTTAACAAAAGACTAAGAAATGCAATATACTAATAATTAAAATTAAAAGTGGTTTATGTTTTAACATAATGACACATTAATTTCTGTGGAATTTGGATTCTTATTGGTGGGCGAACCTTCGAGACGGATTCTCTTAACTTTTTCCTTTGACGATGCGATAATCAACTCCAAGAGGGCTCAAAATTTCTTCTGCGATGCGATAATTGAATCCTCGAGACATATACAAAACTTCTTCTTTTGCGATGCGATATTTAAATTTTCAAATGAATTCCGAACTTTTTTTTTCTCTTAGCGATACCTGAATTCTCAAGACAAATTTGAATTTTTTGCAATGCCCTAATTAAACTCTTGAGATAAACTTGAAACTTCTTCTGCGATGAGATAATTAAACCCTTGTGTAGATTTGAAACTTCTTCTTCAGGCAATACATTAATTGAGATCTCGATACGTATTCGGAACTTTTCTTGCGATGCGATATTTGAATCCTTGAGATGGAGTTAAAGTTTCTTTATCTCCTATGCAATAATTAAACGTTTTCTTCAGATTCTCAGATTTGATTTGGAACTTCTCGCAGGATGCACTAAATTAATTCTCCAGACAATTTTGAAACATCTGGGGTGCGATAATTAAATCTTCAAGACGGATTTGGAACTTCTCCAATAATGAAATCTGGTGGTGAAGTTTGAACTTTTACTTCTTCTGACAATGCAATGAATTCTTGAAATACACTTAAAGTCATTCTTACAATGCAATAATTGAATCCTCTCATGTATGCTGAATTTCTTCCTTTGACGATACGATTATTGAATACTTGAAACAGATTCAAAACGTCTCCTTCGATGCGATAATAAATCCCTGGAAGACTTCTGGTCATCTTCTGCTCTGATGCGACAACTGGTGCAACTAAATTTCTTTCTGACAATGCATTAATTGAATCTTTTAAACAAGTTTCTGGCGGATTTAAACCATTTTGCCTTCAATGCGATAATTAAGCCTTGGAATGAATTCTCAACTTCCTCTTGTTTTTGCGACGTGATAATTAAATGTTCAAGACTTTGCTACGACGCAATAAGTGTGTCCTTAAGATGGGTTTAGAATTTCTCCTCTGCAATGCGAGAATTAAATCCTTGAATAGATTTCAAACTTTTTCTCTTTCTTCTGACTATAATCGAATCGTCAAGGGAATTTAAATATTCGTCTTCTAGTATACTGTAATTAAGCCCTGAATTCTGAATATTTGTCTACGAAAATTAATCTTCCAGACGGATTTGAAACCTTTGCGGTGATGCGATAATCAAACTCGCGATAGAATTTGCAATGCAATACCGCACCGCCGCCGTAGGAATTTAAATCTTCTTTTCCTGCAAGGAGATTAAGTTTCTCGACGATGCGATAATTAAATCATCGGGACAAATCAGAAATTTCTCCTACGATGCGATAACTCAATCGCCGAACGAATTCAGAACTTCTTTGCGTTATGATATAATTGAATCTTATGGGTATATTATAGGCATCTTCGTCTTCTGTTATCTCGTCACCAGATTAGATTCCTCAACGTGAGCTTGTAGAATTAAAGACTTGATTTCAATGATGCTGAAGGAAATTCAACTGAAAGAAGACTTACTGTTACATGACTTATCCGGGTGTTTTTATACCATAAAGAAAGATATCTTCTAACTTAGGGACAACTAAACCGTAAACTACCTTCTGAAACCTTGTATTTGCATTGTCTTTAGTATCTATTATTATCTTTTTATGCTCATCTCCAGCTGACCTTCAAAGAGACTGCACTTCATCCATTCTGTTAACTAAGAACGCTATCCAAAAAAAGCCGATTAGGCACTATATATCAGCGCACTGTGTAGATTAAGGGAAAATCTGTGGGTTTATTTTGGTATTGTAATTTCAATAATTAATCCTATGGGAAAATCCAGATCCATCTGGTACTACTTTTCGTTGTTTTTCTTTTTTTCCTCTAATAGTAGACTTAACTATTCTTCCCCAACCTTGCCATTTTTCTTAAGAGACTTGTCACGATTAAATAATGCCGTAAACTAGAATTTAATGCAGAAACGACATTAAAAGTTATCACAATTGTGGCAGATTTATGGAAGCTAAAAGCCTCTTTTCAAAGTAAAGAAAAAACGACAAACAAAAAATTAAAATTGAGAAATCGGCGCTCCTGTTGAAAACTTCATAAAAAAATTACAGAAAATTTAAAATTCTGTTTCTAAATTTTAGGTAATTTGTTCTCAAGGCATTAAACTCCAAACCATTATTACTTTGCCATAATAACATTAATTTGTAAAAAATGTTAATATTGTAAATACCCTTTCTTGCGGTTGTTGAGCGTTATCATTAACAAAGCCCAAATTCTACAAATTGTAAGAGGTAGCAGAAATGCGGTTAACCGTCGCTACTCATACATAATATTCCAATTTTACAAATTACTAGATCTATCACCTAAATGGCTATTATCTCAAAGTTCTCATAAGATATTTTTCTTCTTACGAATTCTAACATTAGGAGATATAAAGAAATCCACTCCAATGGTAAAAAGTTATATTAAATGGAGAAAGTGAATGTAGTTGATTTATCCGCCTTTATTAAACAATCATTCTTATTTATATCCAGGGATGTAACAGCAGAGTAGCTAGAATTGAATATCTTAATACAATCGTAATTAAAATCGTTAATATTCATGATGAAATTATACATTCTGTTCAGACCTTTCAAACAATTACAGTTAATACAGTCAAGTAATAAGAGAAAATCTATCTATAATATAATTCCCGATGATAGCCATGAATAATAGAATTTGTAAGATAACAGTGATTTAATTCAGCTTAAAGATGACAGACGAAATCGTAAATGGGGTTTACCAAAGGAAATGAAGAAAGAGCTGGCTAAATGATTTGATAAAAATGAAACGCCAATATTTGATGAATATGATTGATTTTCTATGTGTTACCTTTCCAATTCCCTTTCAATAACTTATTTGGTTAACACGAAAAACACAAACCAATTTCTAGGCTTACGCCTCGTTTTTGAATAATTTACAATACAGAAATTGTCAGCGACAGAAATCAGCGGTTTTGCTAAATTTATTTCTAATTAACTTGCAAATTAGAATTGTAACGAGATTTAGCTCCTCTTCAGTAAGCTTTGTTTTAATGATTCTGTTAAAGTAATAAAGGAGAGACAACAGAAGTTTACGAAATGTATTCTAAGAGTATACAAAACTAAACAGCAACTTTGGAATTTTTAACGCCTTCTTGGAACAAAATTACTTTTCTTACTGGAAGTTACAGATACTCCTTTTAAGTGAAGTGTTATTCATGCACATTAAAAATGTATTCTTTGCATTCTGATATTTAAAGTTTACAGTTTTATTTAAGAGAAGTTTTAAAATGAGAAATTTTCATTTTTGTAAATCCTCTGATTAATAAACAAATCTGGTGTTTTTTAGTTTAATTTTCATATTGGAACAATATGGAATTTTGTAGAATGATCATTAATTGGAGTTTATTTTAAAAAGTTTTTGATTTTTTATAATAACTGTAAAACGAAACTTTTGTATATTTGCTCCTATACTATTTTGTAAGTTTTTATAGACTATTTACAATATTAGAGATGAACTCACTGTAAGTATCTTGGAAACGGCATATTTTCAAGCATGTGTATAGAGAAAATCATACGAGGGTTGCTATTTATATTTCTGGCCTTGGCAACACTGACTGTTTCCAGGCGTCAGCTGACATTTCCGGTGTAAACTTTACATTATTGAACATAACCTCAACCACAACATTTTGTCATTTGAGTGCGGTTAGTGTTGTTTGCAGTTAATTGAAAAGTGCATTCCCTAGTAAAAAATGGAATTGACCCGTGAACACTTTCGTGCAATTATTTTTCATAACTTTCGACGTGGATTATCACGACAAGAGTGCATCAATGAACTTAATACATTATATAGCGATGAAGCTCCATCCTACAGCACTGTAAAAAACTGGTATAATGAATTCAAACGTGGCCGATGTTCACTCCAGGACGACATCCGTGAAGGCCGTTCAAAATCTGTCGTTGTGCCTGAAAACATCGATGCTGTGCGTGAACTGATTAAACAAGATCGTCATGTGACATACCGTGAGATTGAGGCATCTTTGGGCATTAGTATGACTAGCATCAACAAGATATTACATGATCGTTTGGCCGTAAAAAAAATTTGTTCCCGTTGGATCCCGCATACCCTGACCAATGCTCAAAAAAAGGCTCGCGTCGACTGGTGCATTGAAATGTTGAAAAAATTTGCGAAAGGTGCATCAAAGGCTGTGTATAACATCTGCACAAGTGACGAATCATGGATCTACGCATATGACCCCGAAACAAAACAGCAATCAACTGTGTGGGTCTTTCAAAACGAGCCAAATCCAACAAAAGTTGTTCGCGGAAGAAGCACATCGAAGCAAATGGTTGCCTGTTTCTTTGGCATTACCGGTCATGTGGCAACAATGGCGTTAGAGCAACGTAAGACGGTCAACTCTGAATGGTACACAACCATTTGTTTGCCAGAAGTCATTGGAGAAATTCGGAAAACTTCAAAGAAGAGGCGAATCATTCTTCGTTATGACAATGCAAGCTCTCACACCGCTGCTCAAACAATTGAATATTTAACCAGCCAGAAGGTCGAGTTGATGGGCCATCCACCATACAGCCCTGATTTGGCACCCAATGACTTCTTTTTATTCCCGTACATCAGAAACAAACTGCGTGGTCAACGATTTTCAACACCAGAAGAAGCCGTTTTTTGTTTCAAAACGCATATTTTAGAGCTGCCTCAAACAGAGTGGAAAAAGTGCTTCGAAAATTGGTTCAAACGCATGGAAAAGTGTATCAATCTTAATGGAGAATATTTTGAAAAACAATAAAACTAGTTTCGATCATAAATACTTGTTTTTTCATTGTTAGGCCAGAAATATAAATAGCAACCCTCGTACTGTGGTATTTTATAAACGTCGGGATCGATAAACTGAAATTCCTTATGATTTAGGATGACGCTTTTAAAATAAAATACACTAAAATACCAAAAAATTGTATAAAAAATAATTCAGTTAGCGTCAGAAGTTTTGGAATAATGCTTAAGCTTCCAACTTTGTTTTCAATTTTTTTACTTTACTTTTTTAGTATTAATTTATTCGTAAATCTAGAAAAGCAAATCATAACATTTTGTTTTTAGTTATTTTTTGCCTGTTTGTTCTGTCTGTTCGTATTATACTGTAGCAAAAGCTTATAAATTCTACTAGCTCATTACAGTTTATTCATTTAAATTTGCACTGGTAAATTAGGAAAAAGCAAACTTTTACGTAAAATATTTGAAAAGTAAGATATGTTGATACATTTTGCATAAATGTGTATATAATTTTTCAAGAGACGTGCATTCCAGTATTAAATGGTATAAATACAAGAAGGCGTATATGTAGGAGTTTTGGATTCATTAAGCTTTGTCGACAAGCCCATTTCTGTTTATTTATTTAAATTTACGGTAGTAATAGATTAGCAAAGAAAAATAAAACTTTTACGTAAAATTTGCAGGTAAAATTGTAATTTATTTTCTATTGTGACAAACTTCAAATAGGAAAACAAAACAGGGTTTGGTTTATCAATTAAACCTTAATGAAAACGGAAAATCTGCTTACAATCCATTGTTTGAAATTTAAAGATTCTGTACATCCAAATTCAACGTGGATATAGTCCGTAATCTGGTACCGTAATGATTTAGGGTATCCGTATCGATAGAATTCTCTGGGTTTAAAGTCTTTGGTAAATTAGAATTAAATGTAGGTAGTCCAGAAAAGCTCCTTAACCCGTAATTAATTATTATTCTATTATATTGATTCTATTTGATCTTCTTAATAACATACCAAATTTTCCAACTCTCCCATGTTTGAACATCTGGAATTCTGAAAAGATGCAGTTAAGATCTGGAATTAATGTACTTGTACTTGTACTTGTAAACACGCCCTAAAGACATATTATTGACAAGGCTAGGCCAAATGAGACCATCACAGATTGCTTTTCTATTGCAAAGAAATCGCCATATAGGGCTACGATGAACCTTTTTATTTGTAGACGTTGAGTCCATAAACATTTTGTAGGTCGGGCGTCTTGAAACATTTCTACACTTTCTGCTTCAGCTGATACTAAACAGATATGGTGTCGTATTGAATAATGGCATGGAAAAAGAAAACGCAGTTGTTTAAACCATCAGGACTACTCTGGATTTTCTAGATGTTAAAAATATTTTCACTTGAAGTTGAGCTATCGCGATAAGCATTGAAGAATTTTAGTTTCATCTAGGCACATCCATGTCCTTATGATAATCAGGTGTTACATGTCGTCGTCAAGAAGTCTAGCTGGTATATTGTTGACATCCATATCGAAGCTCAGAACTGCTGCTGTTCATGATTTTTAATAGACTCTGTCTCGTATTTGTCGATCACCACAATGAACAAATGAACCAAATGACTTGCGAAAATGCTGGGCGTATGCCTTGGATATTTGTCTAAATGTGTCTGGATGCGACCAAACAAACGCGTGAAGGAAATAACCACTTTCACTTCAGAAGTAATTCTGAGGATCTTAAAATATTTTTATAAATTCTCCAAATTCATAGAAACAATTTTGTCGTGGACTACAACGTCTTCTGAACAGTTTGATGCCATCAAATGCGAACCCGACATACTGTTGCTTTAACAACAGCTTTATGCTGTTACGTATAATTTCGGATGCAAATAAGTGTAAATTGCTTAATTCTGTGAAATGCAAAGTGATCATGCAGTATCAACATCCTTTCATCACGCTTTCGCCAAGAGTCCCCGAGTTTAACCTTTAATTCTCTTTTTACTTCAAACAGCCTCTCCACACCATCACATCTTCATGCACTTGGAAATACGACGACAAAATGTGCAAGTGTTTTTTTATTTGAACATGGCAAATGAGGTCTTGCTGGTGTAAGTCTACACTCCGGTCTACGGATCAAATGTACGACGTACTATTTGGATTCTGCAGCAAGCATGTTACGTTCCAAGTAGTCGGTTTGTTAGACTGACTTCATAATATAGGTGTCCTTCAGCGTCAAAATACAGCAAAATTTCATGGACGCACTAAAGGTCAAGCTAAACTATCTAAACTATCGCATCAGTTTAACTTGCTGCAGGTACTGTATGCATAACTTGCCTGTATGGCTCTGCTGAAAAACGTATTAAACTTCTTCTTAAAAGTTTTCTTAAACAATTCTAGTACGGGTAACTGGAGAATCTGGGATCAGCTGGAAGCTGTTGCAGTCCCAGTTTTTGCTCTTTTATTTTAGTGCCGCGTGAACATTTTAGCAACATTAATTTCAGAGTTAGATGGCACTTTTCCAAGTTTAAATTTCTTCAATCGCCTTATGTTCCAGTGCTAAGGCAACTTGCTGGTTAACAGTTTGCACATTGTTGACTACAATTCACTGTTAGTGGTTAGATTTTGTTCTAAAAAAGCTTTTTGTCGGTAAAACTCAAATTGTTTATAGTTAGTTTGCTTTTTATATTTATGTAGTTTTGAATTAATCAGTCGTTCATTTGATCGTATATTAAAAATAAAAAATAAACAATTTGAGATCGTTAGTGATATCATCATTGGTTTCTTTATTTCTTTAGATATTTTATAATAGATAGGAGTAATAGGTATTGAATTTGAGTTTACTATTTAAAAATATAATAGAATATTAATTGTAGTTTTTTTCATTTCTGAGTATTATTCAAAAATAAGAAGTTTGCAAAAGGTTTCTAGATTTACCTTTTTTAAAATAAAAAATCTAGTGGCGCTTTTGTAAATTAGGTATTTCTAGTGCTAAATTTGTCTTAAATTTTGATAAAACGTAGACTTAGAGTTTTAAAAAGTTAAAGTTGCATTGATATAGTTTACGTATAGTATGTTCTCATCATTTAAATTCTGCGTTTCAAGTTAAGTCACCAAAAAGTTTGCGCCCACATTTGCATTAACGTTTAATGAGCTCTTTGAGTTTGCAGAGTTAATTTATCATTTTTCACAATCATACATTAGTAAAGCATTGTTCCAATGATAGTAACTAGCTTGACAAGATTAAACAGAATATTATTTTTGATGCAACTGTTTTAATAAAATCGTTACCATATGGTGTCTGAATTCTGCACATAATGATAAGAATATTTAGTTGTGTAACTTGGATAAGCATGTTCAATTTTTAGTTGTGCAAGTTGGCTGAGCTAATTATTGTATCTTGACATTTATAAGAAATGTAATGTTTTCTGTTAATTCCAAATGTGTTATAGCAAAACATATAAACTTTATTATTTTCTGTTTACGATTAAAAAGTTTATATATCAGGTTATGGGCCCAGACGTAAAAAGTGAACTGATTAATTTGAAAATTTCAGATAAAAAAGTTTGTCGGGTTTTTGTCTTAACCTCAATGTTTTCGTCGTGTTTGTTGTGCTCCAGTTTTCGTTTATTGTAATCAATAATAATAACAATGTCTACAACTAACACTGTTAATGCTGTTCCAATATTAACAGCAACAAATTTCAATAATTGGAAATTTAGGATTGTATCAATTTTAAAGAGAGATCAGTGCGCCGACGTAATCGATGGTGTAGTTCCCACAGATTCGGATAGAAAGAAAGAATATGAGGTACAAGACGCTAAAGCACAAGCAATTATAATTCAAGGAATTACAGATAAGCGTCTAGATATAATTAAAGTCTGTGACACTGCAAAAACTCAATTAGATACATTAAAAGCTGTTTTTCTGAGAAGTAGTTTTTTCGCAAAATTAACATTATGGCGTAAACTTTTCAATTTAAAATCAAAAGGAACTGATAGATTGGAAGATCACTTTGTGAAATTTGATACCATTATAGATCTCCAAGATCTCGGCTAATCAATTGATGAAACCGATCGTGTCTGTCACCTCTTATTATCGTTACCACCACAGTATGACACTGTGATAACTGCAATTGAAACACTAACTGATGTTAAAATAGACTTCGTCAAAGCTAGATTGTTGGATGAAGAACTAAAATTAAAAGATAAAAATACTAATACTACTAAAGACCATTCTGAAGTAAGTTTTAAAGCGTCAAATAATAATTATGCATATTTTCAGTGTGGTGATAGATCTCTCAGTATAATTACCAGAATAATTTTCGAAGACGTGAAAGAGGAAGAGTATGCAGAAGCGGCAATTTTTCACGTTATCCTGCTAAGCCTCAGGCTAACTTGGCAAATGAAAATAATATTTTGCTATATGCTGCTAATGCATGCAATCAATCAAAATTACCTCAGAATGCCTTGGTTTTTGATTCAGGGGCAAGTAACCATTTTTGAAAGAAGAATTACTGCCATATACAAAAAATGTAATTAAACTAGAAAACAAGCTGAATATTAACTTGGCAGATGGAAAAGTTATTACTGCATCCTTAAAAGGAGACCTGGTAGTAAATTGTCAGGGTAAAATATTAACAATAGCTCTTATTGTTCCAAATTTTAAGCACAATTTACTTTCTGCTTCGAAAATTGCTTCTAGAGGTTTGAAAGTTGTAATAAGAGAAAATGATGCTGTTATATGTCAAGGTCAAGGTTTAAAATTAGTCTGCAAAAAATTCAATGGAGTGTATATTCTTCAAGTTGACAATTTGAAGAACGATAATTATTGTAATGTGACAATAGAAAGTGGCGAGCTGTGGCACAAGAGACTTGGTCATCTTGGGAAGGATGGACTTGTACAATTGGGTCTGCCCTATCCTGAAAAAGTATGTATCGTACATCTTGCATAGAAGGTGAAGCTTGCAGATTACCTTTTTATAAGCAAGAAAAGAGTTCACAGTGCATAGGGGACTTGATCCACTCTGATATAGGCGGTCCTGTGACTCCTTCAACTTTATATGGTGAAAGATAGTTCCAGGTAATCTTGGACGACTATTCTTATTTTGTAATAGTTAAATTATTAAAGAATAAGTCCGAAGCAGCTGACAACTTAATTTCATACATTCGTACAATGCAGACACAATTTGGTATTACTCCTAAGAGGGCGAGAATGGACAATTAAGGGGAATTTGTGTGTAAATATTTTGTAAATACTTTGCTGATAAGAATATACAATTAGCCACTCCCCTCAGATGAACGGCAAGGCTGAACGCCTAAACCGGACTTTGTTAGACAAATTACGTGCTAAAATTATTGATTCAGGAATACCGAAGTACCTATGGCGTGAAGCATTAAAAAAAAATTAAACAGGTCCCCTACTTCAATTTTAAATCGCGGGAAAACTCTTTCAGATCTATGGAATGGTTGAAATGATTTGAACAAATTACAAGTTTTTGGTTGCCGTGCCTGGCATACGATCATTTCCAAGGAAAGTAAACTAAATCCCAGGGCAGTTCGTGCAGTAATGGTAGGGTACTGCGGAGGTGGATATCGGCTATGGCTTCCGGGAGAGAAGAAAGTTATCAGATCTCGAGACGTAAGGTTTGATGAAACTGTAATGGAATACCATACAAAAGAAAAAGCCAATGAAAAACGGGTAAACGAGCCAGAAGTAAGGTTTTTAGTCCCTCCAATTTACGATCCACGTGAAATTACAAATGAAGAACCAGAAAGAACTGAGGAAGAAGAAATAAAGAAAGAAGAACAGGAAGTTGATGAAGAAAATGTTGTTGAAAACAATAATGAAAGAACTTAAAATAATGAGAGTAGTAGTAGTGAAAGTGAAGAAGGGAGACCAATAAGAGAAATAAAGCAACCTGGTTACCTTAAAAATTACGAACCTTTTACAGCATATTGTTTTCTCACTGCCTCAGAAGAAGATGTGCCAAATTCATATGAAGAGGCCTGTAAATCAGAAGAATGGAGAAAAGAGATTCAAAACGAGTTGGATTCTCATAAGAAGTTAGGTACGTGGAATCCTTCAGATTTGCCCCCCGGCAAAACAGCAATTGATACTCGCTGGGTATTTAAAATAAAGAATCTCGGGAAACCGTAATCGTTTATTGGTATGCAGATTGATTATACTTCAGATGGAATATTTTTGCCTCAGTCTAACATGATAAATCGACTGCTTAAGGAATTTAGAATGGAAAATTGCAAGGGCCAAGGGCAATCCCGTTCTAGAAGGCATGTGTGATGCAGATTGGGCCGGAGACAGAGCTACAAGGAGGAGTGTTAGTAATCCAATCGCCTGGCATTCAAAAAAGCAAACCTGTGTCGCATTATCATCTATGAAGGCAGAATATATTGCGGCTCAAGAATTGGTTAGTTTACGTGTAGTGCTCTCAGAATTAAATAATAAAATAAGTTAAAGTGTAGTGCTAAAAATAGATAATGTTAGTGCAATTTCGCTAATGCATACATTTTCAAATAGCAAACGTGGTAAACATATTGAAATCAAAAATCATTTTATAAAAGATTTGAGTCTGAATAAAATTCTGAATGTGAAATATGCAAATTCTAATGAAAACACAGCAGATATTTTTACAAAACCTTTATGTAAAGAAAAGTTTGAAAAATTTAGAAATAATCTATTATCTGCTAGTAAAGCTCAGTAAATCTTTTCTTGATTGATACATAATGTGTATACCTACTTATTTTTATTTTTTGTATTTTCTGATTATGTTATCTTTTTTTTAGTATAATTTGTATTTAATTTTATTGTAAAATTTTAACTTTTCTTATAAAATAATCTAAACTGTGAATAATTGTCAGAGTCAATTAGATATTAAGTATTAGGATTTGTTTCGTTTACAGCATATTGAATATCTAACTCAGAGGTGGTGATAAGAATGTTTAGTTGTGTAACTTGGATAAGAATGTTTAATTTTTAGTTGTGCAAGTTGGCTGAACTAATTATTGTACCTTGACACTTATAAGAAATGTAATGTTTTCTGTTAATTCCAAATGTGTTATAGTAAAACATATAAACTTTATTATTTTCTGTTTATCATTAAAAAGTTTATATATCACATAAAACATTGAAACTTATTTATCTTTACTAGTCTAAAGATTGTATCATACATCGGTATTTTAAACAATTAGAGTTGTACTTACAAACGAATAAGGTTTATTAAAAAACTAGGATTATGTTATTGTATGGGAACGTTGAGCGATTAGGCACGGAAGTAAATTATATGAAGAGAATTTATAAGTTATCTCTTTTGGGTACAAAATTTAGCAAGTAATCTTGTGAATTCATACTTCAAGTAATTTGAGTCTATGTTTATGAAAGATTATTTTCTGAGCTAAAGCAGTATCTGGTAGCCTTTCGTGAAATTACAGAACTTGAGCCATTCATTCACGTTGATTAAATACCTTACTTGAGTAGGTAAAATTGCATGAAAAATTAACAACTTGCGTAAATAATTATGCAATAATATTTTAACAGTAGTTTCTTCTCATATTGTGTACCATCTTAACTAATTCTACTCACTTATTGCTAAGTATTTCGTGACCCATTTGCTTATGTTTCAAACATATCACGATTTTGATTGCTGTTTGTTGCGTGACAAGGTAAACAGTTCATCTAACTTTTTTGTTCTCGACAGAAACAATAAAACAAAAATGAGTTAATTACACTTAGTTAATTTAACGATTTGCTTTGATTACATTGTTTGTAACAAGAATTATCCTTTCCCAATATTTACAGAAGAAATAATACAGGTGGGAAGCCGATTGTGTTATAATCCTACCGATTCTACAAGCGTAGTGCTGACGTAGGCGATTGTAAAACCAAGTCGAGTGTTATAATATCAAACTTTATATCGAATTTTACCGATTGAGTTCTGTAAATTGTAAAAGTTGTGGTAACTGCGTACAGCCCTAGAAGAAGTTTCTGCGGCAAGATCTTAAGGTATATAACATCATAATTTTTGAATTAGGAAGTTGCTTCGTTGAACGTAATTAGTTACACTATGTAAATTCTGTCTAGGTTTTTAGAGAGTTTTTTCAGGCTTATTAAAATATGAATTAAAGCCCACGTATATAACGGAAACTTAAGGACGTTTCCAGAATTTTTTATTCCTTCGGAAGTATTAAATAAACATCAGTTAATTATTCAACCTTTTAGTGGTATAAAAAGAAGCTACCCACTCGAGTCTTATATTTCAAAATGGAAGAGATCTTAGATCATTTATAAAAGAGACCGTTGTCAGGTTTTGATGTTATGAAATTAATTCAAATTTAAATTAAAATCAACAGGAAATAATCCTTTAGGGTGAATTATATCAGCTAAGTTCAAATTTTAAACGATGCCCAACTGCATGGAAATGATTATTGTAGCAATTATTTCTATGATTAATATTTGAAGCCCCAAGCTGCCCGAAAAGTGTTAATGAGGTAACAGAAATAGGAAAATCGGAGTCTATACAGATCACCGTAACTGAAAGGTGTTATGTGCACGTCACCTGTTACTGTTCAAGAAGGAATAGGAAATAATTCGTAGCAGTAAAACTCTAAAAGCTTCAGTCATATTAAATCTGATCACCCCATCTCATAACTCCCATGGTTCTTGAACTAAGAGGTCAGGACTCCGAAAACCTAGCCCTGAACTGAAAAAAAAACCAAAAAAGACGAAAGCGACCTTTTGAAACTCAGATAGAAGGCTAATCATCTATATGACCGTAAAAAAATTGTTACTCTATATACCTTGAATCTTTCGCTAGATGTATTGCGCAACTTTTAAAAATATAAAAAGCCCATAAACTAGATGACATCGACCTGGCCTAAAAGTAACCTTCTTGCCCTGCCAATCACGTCAATTAAAGATTATCATCCAATAGAAAATTAAATGAACCTAAGAAACCATTGCAAGTTTATCTCAATGTTACATTGATATACAATAATATAATAGACAAAAAAATCTAAAACTAGTCAGTGGTTGCATTCAAAGATGCCCAGCCGCTTTATTTAGGAGGAATTTTGTCAACGCATGCTAGTTTTAGCAAAGAATAACTCTTAGACCAAGAGCTAGCTTGAATTATACCACGCGATATTATTCCAAAGAATTGCTATTTTCATTCGAAAATAGTTTACACGGTTAGCATAAAATCGCTCGTCTGCCGGTCCAGCCTCGCAGCGTTATTGCAAAGGCGGCGGTGCTTCAATATAATAAAAAGATGGAAAATACCACACGATTTATTCCAAAATCAGATCTGTTCTATTGTGTGTAAGAATATTAGTTAAATATTAATACGCAACGGCAGACGATCTAGCTACTATACGCTGATCTAGCAGCCAGCGTTTCTAGAGCAGACGCACAGTGGTCGGAAATGACGAAAAACCGGTCAAAACTAAATAACTCTCA
>VTPC01008464.1:0-23934 GCA_011009095.1 Ignelater luminosus
GAAAGAAGCTACATTTATAGCGCTAGCCGAAGAACCGATAAGCCCGGTTAGCCTAGAAATAAAACCCATATGAATGCCAATACTGCACGAAGAACTATAGCGCAGCAACCAACAAACGGTGCAAATTCCTACAGCACAACATGCACAGCAACCTACTGCACATCCAGTTACATAAATGCAACTTATATATAGAACTTATAAAATTATAAGCAAAACACCCCAGTAGCCGGTGAGGTCGAACATTTACGAAAAAAAGGTAAATTCAAAAAAAATGCAAAATAATAACCCTCCTGAGGACGGAAGCAGACACAGCTTCTGAAACATCGCAACAGATTGGGGCAATAGCCCAGTTAACACCTCAAATTCCTAAACAAGACCCGCACCGCTTTGAGATTCATGGGTTCTGCATTACACTTACATTAACTTACAGGGTCTGTCTAAAGAGTATCGTGACTGATTTTCTCTAGCAAAGAGGATGGGGACAGGGTGGCCTCCCTGGGCAGGAACGTTGGAGAAGAATTCTAGGTATACGATCCGAGCCGGCTCAGTTGTCTCTGAGTCTTTACAGAGTGGATCACGCCCGGATTAAGCAGTTGTTTTGTTGTGTCGTCGAGAATCGCGATGCAGCCCACGATTGAACAACGGTATGCGATTAGGTTTTGCGTGAAACTGAACGAATTCGGTGCTGAGACTCTTGGAAGGATACCATGTCAAAAAGACGAGTTTCGAGTAGCACAAGAAGTTTAAAACAAGAAAGGAGGACGTTGAAAACGAGCAACGCGCAGGACGTCCGTCAACAAGCCGAAATGAAGAAAACGTAGCAAGGGAGTTTTTGGCGGTGCACAACGTGATCTTCCTACACTCCAGGCCTGGCCTCATCCGACTTTCTTTCTCTTCCCTCAAATGAAATAACGCCCGAAAGGACAAAATTATGGGACGGTGGAAAGTGTGTAAGCGGATTCAATGCAGTGATTTGGAGATTCCGGTTGCAGACTTCCAGCATGTGCCAGAAACGCTGGCAACGGTGTATTGACGCAGAGGTATGTATATCTGCAATAAATGTTTTTTGATAAATGTAGTGCCGATACTTTTTGGACAGACTCTGTAGAATTTAGTTGTGATTCAGATAATTTTGGTATAGCAGTCTGAGCAATTAAATCTGAACCCTCCATTGTTACAGTATTTGGTGTGCTTGTTGATGGAGCGATATTGTTCCTAAACGTATTGGTACTAAAATTGCACTCGCGCTTTTCTTGGTGCTCCGCAGTTGTAACTACTGACAAGTGATTCTTTGTTCGGTCATGTATTATTTTTACTGAGTTGCTTATCTTTCATATTCTTGCTGTCCTTGAAACATGTCCGCGGGCGACAGGAGTCGCTCTTGGCGAGTTAGTTGTAGTGTTACAGGTGATAAATTGAAACGAGAAAAAGGTAAACCTGCAGCTTGTTGCGAAATTTGAAAATGACCGTTAATCTTTTGTAAAAAGGTATCTAGGGTCAGTCCGGTGTTAAATATCTGATTTAAAGCTTCGTTTTTCATTTTATTTTGAATTCAATCTGGTATTTTATTGACATGACATCAACGATTGGCAAAAAATCAATTTCTGCCTCCAACAGAGTCCTCTTTGGCACATTATTCTCAACCGAAGTAAGGTAGTAGTCAAGTTTTGTGTAGTGACCCCTTGCACAATAATCTTGAAATATCATTACACTAATTGTAAGTGTTTTGTAAATATCCTGTAGGAAACTTAATAAAAAAAGGGACTGTTCTGTTATTAAAACTCATAAGGAAGTTTTACACTTCACTGGATGTATAAGCACCAAGTGAAACAAAACTTTTACTTTATTTTATGTGACTTTAAACGTCCTAAAACTCGATACAAATCTAACGCAACATTTGACAAAGTGTACATGTTTATTATAAAAACTTTTCACTTTAATAAGTTTTCCAGCGATAACTGTTTCCACAATGTGTTTTCAACGCTGTTTTCAAGAGCTTTATAGTACTCACGAGCCATTTGCTTGTTTAATATTTAAGACGATGAGGGAACGTACCAACAAGCAAAGTAAAGAAAGACTTTCTTGCCCGTTTTCGTCTTATATATTATTAACAGCGCGTTTGCTTTTGGAGAAAAGTTTCGTTGCGTGTCATTGAGACTAAATGTTCATTTTAATACGATAAATTTTAATACTTTAAATTTTCTTCTGTTGGCACATCCTTGAAATGTAAGAAGTGTAGGTCTGATAAACTTCGTTCTCTATACAAAAAGTATAGTTTAATAAAGTACTCGAAGTTAGAAAAATCTGTTTAACGTAAAAAGCTTTATATATCCAGTATGAATTTAAGTGAAAAGCTAACTGAAAGCGTACCACGTGTTATTTATCATCAGTAGCGGTTTAAATTTTGTGTATAACTTCTGACAACTGACATGTGACTGCTGTCAGGTGGTCCATTTTAAACGTCGCGTGGGTTTATATAATATTCCGCAACAGTATTTGAATAAAAATGAATCTCAAGGATAATATCCTTTCGATTACTTCTGTAGACCCATTTTAAGGAGAAGATAAAACGTCTTCAAAGTTATTCGTGGATGCCTTTGTAGTTACAATCCTGCAATTTATATGAGATTTTCTTGGTATATTAGTTGTTTGAGATGCAATTACGAAATGGCTAATATCAGTCGAGTTTATTTTGAATTCTTTCAGAAATTTATAGTTTTAGGTAAAAGTTCTGAATAAAATTTGCAAAACGGAAACAATCATTAGTGCAGACTCTTTATATTTATTCCGCTTTTAGAAAAGTTGAAAACAATTATTTAAATGGATTACAAGACTTTTTAAATAATTTAAACTAAAAAAATCTTTATCTTACAAATTTAATTAACATTTTAAACGCTCGCGAGTTATATTTTTACTTGTGTTTACCCCAAAATATTTAATTAAGTATAATTTAAAGAAAAAGGAAATTTAGCCTACATATACCTTAAAATAATTGCGTGTTCCTCTAATTCAAATTTATCTTTTTTAAAAAACGAGATAATATCTAGCAAATTAATATCGAAACGCGTGAAATTATATATTCTTTAGGTATTCGTGAAATAAAGCCATTATAAGCAGCGCAACACTTGGAATAATTTAGAACGCGTTTAGAATTTAAATACTAACATAGTAAACTCCCCTTGCCACCACTGCTCATACTACCTACTAAAAATTTTAAGACCACCACCTACTTTTTTAAATAAACGTCACCCAAAAAAAAAGTACAACCCAGAAAATATTTTCCCGGAAAAATGCTTTACTTTGATTATAAACAAAGATATTAGAAAATAAATGTGAAACGATTCTAAAAACAGTTAACGTGCCCTTTTAAAATGACCGGAACCAAGGACAACTTTATTTTATACTTGGTTTATTATTTTTCATTTTCTTGTATTTTAAGTGATTTGTTTGCCCTGCTGTACAGGTAGTGAACATAGAAACCAATCCTAAGCTGGGAAACGTTATTGTTGTTGTAAATTATTAAAACCTGAAATGAACATTTATTTTAACGAAGTACTGAAGATAAATAGGTTAAAAGGCTATATGGGCAACACAAGCAAATCGGCTTAAGGCTCTTTTTCTTACCTTGACAAGACAACGTTAATATATATCAGAAAATATAGGTATCACTTGCCATAGCAAGTCTGCGATACAATTACAATTCTATGGCCAAAAACTACCAGTACTATTTATTTAGTTGAGCACCATTGTTTTCTTTTAAAGAAAGGTCAAGAGAAAACAAAAGCCGGCATGAATAGCAGTATTGTTATATAGTATGATAAATGAGAAACAATGGTGAAAAGCCAGCCAACACAAGTTTTATTAGAATTCAATTTTAAATGCATTATAAAAAACATCAGCTCAAGTTTTAAGTTGTATTTCTTAATTATTAAACCAAAAATTAAAAAGAAGACGTCATCAAAATATTAAATTTGCTTAATAGAATTTTAGAAATAATAAAACTTCCAAAAAGTCTAAAATGGGATGACCAATTCAAATTATTCGATTTTCTAAATAACTAATTAACAAGTACAATAATAAACGTACAAAATTTATTGTTTAATTGGCAAACCACTATCTGGTATGTATGTGCAATTGTAATTATTACCACAATTCTGATTACTCGCTACAAATATAAAGTCATTAGATATCAAAGTTACAATGACGTTTTTATTACTTCTTCTTCTTTATTTGTCCATTTTTTTCATCTTTTTCTGTCTCTTGGTAATACTTTCATCTCCTCTACAGTCTTCCTTCTCGATCTTCCTATTTCCTTGATTTGCTATATTCATATCTTCCTGGGTCTTCCTCTTCTTTTCCTTGTTGTTCCCATCTCGTGTACTCTTTTTGTTAATCTTTCTGGGTGCATCCTTATTATATGTCCATACCAATCTAACTGACGTTTTTCTATTTTTCTCATTGTAGGTTCTTGTTGTACTATTTCCCTATTCTTTCGTTTGGTATTCTGTCCCATTTCGTATTTTCTGTTATTCGTCTTAAGTATTTCCTTTCTATAGCATTAATTCTGCTTTCATGCTTTTTCTGTACTACCCACAATCCTGTAGATTGACTGTGTTATACGTTCTTCACCATTAATTTCCTTTTTCCCAATTATGGTTCTGTTTAAAGCGCAGTATAACTTCATCCCCTTTCGCGCTCTATTGCTTATCTCTGCATCTATCTTCTATTCTTCCGTTATTATACTTCCCAGGTATTCGTACAGACTCACCCTTTCTAATATTTCTCCTCTACAATTAACATCCCTATTGTGCTGCCTGTCTTGTGTTTCGCTTACTATCATTCTCTTACCCTTGTTGGTATTTACCTCCATGTTAATTTTATCTATCTCTCGTTCCTATATAATTAATTGTATTTTGGCGGGACTTTAAGAAATTCAAACATAACCTATAAATAATTATGAAAATTACTTAGTATTATTGAATAAGAAACTTTGAAAAGAGATTATTGAAAGGTTTATTAAAACCCAGTTTCAAGAATGTTCTTCGCTAACTTTGTACAACTTCATCATAAAAAAACGAGACGTTACAACAGCTCTAAGCTTAGCTAGGACATGGATTGTCGGCATCAAAATTCTATAGTCTGGAGAGAGGCTCAAAAAATTCAAAAGACAAGAGTGGAGATGGAGCACAAAAAATTTAATAAAATCGAAAGTTAAAAGAAAAAAAGATCATCTCTACTATTAAGACTAAACTTACTTAATCCAAGCCCCAAATACCACGAGTTGTAGGGGCAGCACAAAGTCGGCGGCAGGCTGCTCGATCCCTAGCCCGAGTCAGGGCTTCATCCAGTCTGATGTTCCTGGTAGAGTCTATCCTTCACATCGTCCATCCACTTCCTCCTTAGCCTTCTCCTCCTCCCTGTTTTTTCCATTGCTACCAGAAAGACCCTCTTTGCTTCCCTGCTCTCATCCATCCTCTCGAGGTGTCTCAGGTGACCTCTTTACACCTTACTTTTCACAAGCTCCACTCCAAGCGCGGTGCGGATTGTTTGATTTCCATCCCTATCAATCCCTGTTTTTCCTTCTACTTTTTCTAGAAATCTGATTTCCATTGCTTGTATTTGGTTGTGCGCTACCTGTGTAAGCACTCAGCTCTCGTGGCCGTAGAGCAATGTGGGCAGACAGGATAGAGTTGTATACTGACAGTTTCACTCCTTTAGATATTGCCCTTCTATTTAAGAATCTCAATTTTATGGAATTGATTAGTCTCCCTGCAGCGGCAACTCGACTGCTAAGTTCCACATCGGTCTTTTCATCTTGACTGATATAGCTACTCAAATACTTAATCTAATCTTTGGTCTCCTAAGGATACATTATGTCGTTCAGCTTTACTGCCAGAAATCACTACCGTCTTTGTCTTGCCAAGCCTTATTTTGTAGCCTGAAGTTATCTAGCCTAAACCTATTGACCCGCTCTCTGCTCCTCTAAATAACTGAAGGGGCTGAGCAAGCACCCTTGTCTCAATCATTGATTAGTAATAAAGGCTTCTGACTCCTTATTAGCAGTCCTAACATAGCTCCTGCAGTTGTCATACAGACTACTAATAGCTGTTACGTCATCCGACACTCCACATTCTTCCAGCAGTTGCCAGATCTGTTTCCTGGAAACTCGGTCGAAAACCCTCTTAAGGTCCAGATGAACCTTCCTGCCGTGACCTATCAACTTTTTTCTTATTTTCCGCACGTTGAATGTCAGGTCTTGGGTGCTTCTCTCTTTTCGAAATCTATCTGCTATCCAGAGCAGCACGCAAACTCGCCTCTAGGATTCTGGCATATATTTTCCCTGGGCTACTCAGCCCTGTAATTTTCACAGTCTCTTTGTCGCCCTTCTTAAAAAGGGGAATTATAGTAGATTGGCTCTAGTCGTCGAAAATTCTGTTTTGCTTATAATCCAACTGGAAAACAGTCATAAAAGCTTCTTGGCCGCCTTGACGCATGTATTTCAACATGTCTGGGATCACTTCGTCTTGGCTCGAAGATTTTCTCAACTTAACTCTTCCAAGAGCCTCGTGAAATTCCTCCATTGTCACTTCTTGGCGGTTTTTTTGACGTAGACACCGGGTCTACTGCTGAATGAGTTTCCGCCGCCGTCTGCGTCCTGTTCTTCCAGGAGGTTCCGAAAGGGCTAATTCCATCTCATCATTATGTCCTTGCTCTCAGTCAATACTTGTTTTTCTTTGTGCTTAATTCTTTTAATAGGACACTCTTTATCCTTTCTCATTGACTTTAATACTCTGTAAAAAGGTTTTTGGTTTCAGGAGTGTGACTGCTACATGAATGTTCCAAATTCTTCCCGTGATCTTTATTTAGCTTTTTCAACCTTGATTCCACTTTCTCTTCTTGCATTTCTGTAAGCTTCCCGGTTTTTATAGCTTTTATTTTTCAAATACGTTTTCTATGCCCTCTTTTCGTTGGCCACGCTTTGTTTTAACCTCCTCTGTCCACCACCTGGTTCTTTTCACCTTCCTTCTAACTTTGTTTTTCTATAAAATATTTTTGCTGCTTCCATTATTATTATTCAAATGTATTCCACATCCTTTCCGAGTGATCTCCAGAGAACTCTCCCAGTTGCTCTTCTTACTTTTCTTGTACCATTTCTTGGAATTATTCTCTTGATTCCTCTTTTCTGGGTTTGTAGTTTTTAATACCTGTATTTACTTTCTTCCTTCCTTTTGTGTTTCTACATACTGGCACCATGAAAGTCATTTCTGGTTCCCTCAACACCCTGGTATCAATAACTTCCATAAAACAGCTCCTGCTCACGATTATATAATCGATGATTGAGCTCTCCTATCGGCCTGATTCCTTTCAGGTAAGAATGTGTATACCCTTATGAGAAATGAAACTATTAGTAATGGCGAATTCATTGGCGATACAGAACTCGACTAGCTTACCATTGTTGTTTCTCGCCCGTTTCCCGTAGCTTCCGTGAGCTCCTTCTGCAACATCAGGGACGTTTCCGACTCTACCGTTTAGATTTCCCATTATGAAGATGTTCCCAGTGCTTTCATCTATGACGTACTGCAGCTCCTCAAAGAGTTCTTTGTTAGCTACTGAGGTGGTGTCATTTGGGGCGTCTACGGATATAAACGTCAGGTTGATCTCATTTCCTGACAATCCTTGAACATTCCAAGTGCATAATGGGGTTTTCTCGCCGTGTCGTTAATCCAAAATACAGTCTGGATTCTTCTTGTGCTTGTGTGTTTTGAATTGGATTGGCCTTCTGTGCCTAAGCATGATGAGGAAGCTGCCTCTTTTAAGTAGTCATGCCTACCCTGTTTTTTCCCAGGGGGCGTTTTTACTGGGTAATCGCTGGGGTGCCCGTAGTCCTAGGTTTTTCTAGTTGTAGAGAAAATTCCTTCTTTTCTCAACACGGACTTCGGACCGGCTATGGCGCTCTTTGTTTAATTCTTTTGGAGTGAAAATGGATCGGAATCGCGTTTGTTACAAAATAGATAAGAAAGGGGCAACGGGTTAAGGAACTCAAAAGGTCACCTCCCATGGCCTACCTTTATCGTTTATCAACCTTGTTAAGAAAATAAGTAATTCCACTTCAGATTAGATAGGATTTTACCTCGACCTCTCCAATTTTTCTAAAATTTCTTTTAGACCCATAAAGTTTACCAATTATGTGTTTCTTTACGTTTAGAAACACCTCCGTAAGATTCAGGCCAAGAGATCTTATTGTAGAGTAAGTATATTACGTTACACCGTAAATTCGATTTGCATCTTAACAATTCTGGAAATTGCGGACATACATTTTGCACGCTTATAGTCTCATGCGTTTTGAGTGCCATGACATAACTCGTAATTTCTAACTAATAATCTGTTAGTCGTTTACTGTCTTTGAGTATTTAGAGTAGATTTCCAGTGTTTCTCTATGAATTCTCAGCGTTGTTTCTTTTCCTGCAAGCTTATTAATTCGGGCTGCAACTTATGTAATAGATTGTAAAAATTCTAGACGTGTTTTCATCTATCTAAAGCAGGGCCGGCGCAGCAACGTCGAATTAAGGCAACTTCTCATAGGTGCTTCAGTGTGAATAAGACAAGTAAAACTAATCTTAAATGCACCGCATACAATCTTCATACTTCCTAAGATTTTTAAATGGCACATTCAATAGAAACAAAGTGAAGGAAGGAAGGAAGGTGTGGACGGGAGGACACAGTCCCTAATATAACACAACGGTGCTAAAATGTACAACTTTTCTCCTTCACAGGAAAAGGTAATGAGCCTGATTATTAATACGCCGCAGAACGTCATGTACAAAGGTAGACTGAGTGTATTTTTGTCACGTTCTTGAATTACACAAAACTGAGAAGAAAGACGTCTTGTTATTCTTTTGATATTTTCATTCTGTACTTTATTTATTTACACAAAGCTTTTTATTAAGCCTTTTACTGTTTTCATGTAGATATACAAACAAAGAAATATTTGAAGTGAAAGCTTTTTAACATTTTATATTTTTGTTAACAGCAGTATTTTATGTGGATAAAACTGAATTCTGAATGGATATGAAAATAGGAAAATAACTAAACAAAAGCAAAACAAGTTCTGCTGGATGTTATATCAGTCCGTTTTAATTTTAAAATAATAAATGTTTCGTAACTTGTCTAGACTGTTGGATTAGATTACAGAAAATATTAATTCCGCGTAAAAATTTACATTTGAAACTTGTATATTTCCCTTTGTTTCAATAACACAAAGGAAATCTCAAATAATTAAATTAGAAAAGAAATAAATCCTTATAAAGTTTTCAAAAAGAAGGTATAAGATTCTTTTAGACTTTAAGTTCATTTGATAAATTATCGTTACAACGGATACAGATTACCTGGGGTACAATTTATTTCAAGGATAATTGATTGAATTTAATGGAATTTCGTGGATTTCGGCTTGATTTGCTTTTCTTCCTTCTTCTATCCCTTTCTTTTGCCTTATTTGAATATTCAAAACTAAATAAATTAGTATAATTACCATCATCTGGATTATATTCAACTCTGCGTAAATTTAAAATTACGTGAGTTCCCTTTGTTCAAACTGAAAAAGGTACAAAAGAAAGGAATAACACTAACAATGTTTGGAAAACTGTCAATTATTTAATTAAATTTTGTAGCCCCACGTAATACAGAATTGCTCGTGAAACAAATTGACATAAGCAGGGAACTTCGTTTATCATCACTGTATATCTAATCGTTTGCATTTATCATCACTTGTTAATGTCGAGACGTAGACGTTATTTAAAATTTATTACTCTAAAGAGAGAATGCTGTACGACTAGTTTTAGGTAGTTTAAATACGTAAAAGCTCATTAATAGTTAACTAGGAAAAAGAATGGAGATCTTAAAAACGCAGCACTATTTACACAAAATTTCTTTTCCTTTCCGTTTCGCGGGAATCGACTCGCAACTTTTACAACTGGGTAAAATCATGAAGGTAGATGCGGTTTTCATAATTTAGGTTGTGTTAGCTTTTGCCCTAATTGCATTTAGTGGTCGTGAAATATCGTAGTTATATTTTATTAGTTGAGTGCTCTCCTGTTTTACTTTTATGATGTGCAAATAAAACGTTTAAGTGTATAATTTAAATGTATGAAAGGGGCAGGATTATAATAAATTATTGTTATCTACGATTTTCACTTAATTTTTGTGCATGTCATTATTGCTGCTTTAATGACTCTTCATTATTATATCTCTTAACGTTTTAATTGTTCAGAAATTATCTAAATAATAATTCTAGGCTTTATTAAGCAATAATTCCAAAAAGCCATCTATTTGTTGAAACCACTGCCTGGCAGTTTAAAATCGTGACCTTCCCAACTCTTTCTACTAAGATTATCTTTTTCAGTTTAAATGTACACAAGCCAACAATACCGCTGAGAAAATCAAGATTCTTCGATCAGATTATTAATTCATCTTGTCTATTCTCTAATCTAAAACTTGTCTTCATAATGCCATAATAACCATCAATTACGATTGCAATATAAGCCAAAATCAATAACAAAGATCAAACTGATGGGACATCCTAAAAACCAAAAAAAGAGTTTTGTAACAAAAGAGACGATCAGATTTTTTCATCGGTCGAAAATTCTAAGGGATTTTGAACCGTAATGACATTGTTTTATATCTTACTTATAGTCACTGTATAGATCATGTCTTTTATTCTCAGCATTCTATTGCAGGTTATCAACTTACTTTGCTATTCTTATTACATCAACTTCCATGTTATAAAACAAAACAGATCTACATTATGTACAAGTCTATAACTTAGTTTATCAGTCCATTGAAAGGTTCTACTTTTATCAGTCTGTAATACCTCTAAAATCGTTTGTTGTCTAAGCAATTTAAAAAGTGTGCAAGTTTATTGTGGTTCGTAGAAATCGTGATGATGGTTTTTTTGAGTGCATAAGATTTTATTTTCTCTTTTTTTACTTCATACCAGCTAACCACTTAAAATGGTCGTGCAGAATAGTCATCAGCGTTTTTTATTCAGATCCAAGGAACATGGATGAGCAACAAGGGCAGGTTTCTGCGTTTAGTGTAAAGGTATTCTCTGTACACGATATCCACTTTCAAGATATAACTCTGGACGTCGTTAACTACCTTTTTTGCCGACCAAGAGCCGTTTTCTATTCATTTGAAATTTCCGTAGTTGCTGACATCATAATGCATCAAGTACGAAGTAACTGAATCATGGCTTTTCCACATTGATAGCTGCACTAACCAAGTCCTCCACGAATAGCTTCTTTCATAGACAGCAACTGACTTACATTAGTCAACACTTAACAGTTCTAGTTCTGCTTTCGTGCACTTTAGCCCTGCAGCTAATACTTAATGTGCCAAATCGAGCTGATACGTGTTAAGGCATTCTTTAATTTGCCGTAAAAACTGCGCTTTGATGAAACTTCGGTTCATCAATCATTTACGAACTGTTTAGCAACTTTATTATCATCTAGGTCTAGAAACTGTTGCCTTACTACGTTCAAACCATCAAACTACAAAACCAACTTATCTAGTAAAGAAGCCACAATCCTTCACATATTGGTCTGTTTAATGAGAAAAAAGAAATGTTGCCCTCAATTTCTTAAATCTGAGTTTGGTAGTAACCACTAAGCTTGCGGAACACCTTCGGTTACAATTACTACAGTCTTGATAGACACTAAGATTTCTAGTTAGATAACAGAACTTTGATGTTAGTTGCGTTAACAAGCTTGATGTCGTTTGAAAATCTGGCATTTTTGCTGCATTAACTGCACATGATAGACTGTCTCACACACCCATTCCGCATTTTCTGCTGTTTGCTTTTATAGTACGATAAACTGTTATCATAAGAGCAGTGAAAATAAAAGCCCGTTTTGAAAAACTAATGTTTTAGGTAGAGTTGACTGTTTCTTTTGTTTGTCTATGGATTTTAGAAGAAATGGAAAATTTGTATAAATGACGCTTTTTGGGACAGAAATAGTATTGGTATCGCTCACAAATTTTTATCCTTGCGTATTCAAGACATGTTCGGAAACTAGTCCACTTAAACTTTTGATCCAACACAAGTGATACTTGACTTCTTCATCAGCAACAGACAAAAAAATCTAAACACTTTCAGAGCCGAGATTGGAAACAAAAGTCTATTTTAAAAGCCTTATGTTTTTTAAGTGCAGCTCACTGTTTTCTACCTTTTGCTTTTTTGATGAGTTTCGGTAGATATTGAAAATCTGCATTGATTACGCTTAACTTGTAACAGGTTTTTTATAGTTTCTTATTTTGTCTTCTGAATAGAAATAATGTAGTTACCATTTGCACATAAATCTTTATCCATGCTCATTAAAAACATTTGTTCGGATACTAGCCTACTTAAATTTTTGATCCAGCACAAGTGATATTTAACCTCGTCTACATGAAAGATAAAAAGAAAAGCTCACGCACGGGCAAGAACGAGACTAGAAAGAAAAATCCATTTTAAAAACCTCATGTTCCAGGCAGAGCTAACTTTTATACATTTTGTTTGTCGACAAGTTTTAGTAGATATTGGAAGTTTGCATTAATGGTGCTTATCTCGTGACAGTCTTTTTTAAGATTTTTAGTTTGCCTTTTAAATAGAAATAATATAGATACCAATGGCACATAAATTTTCATCCATGCTCATTAAAAGCATTTGTTCGGATACAAACATACTTAAATTTTTGATCCAGCACAAGTGATATTTATCTTTCTCAACATCAGCGATAGGCACGAAAGCTAAAGTATGGGCAAGGTCGAAACGGACATCGGTATCCGTACGCTGCCTCGCGGTTGCCGATGCACTTTATCCGCTTCCTGTAATATTATTCCTTTTAAAAGTATAAAAATTCAACAGGTCACGGACCCAGTTAATTAATTGAAGTGTTTTCTAGTGAAGTTGAAGCTAAGTAAAAGTGCCAAACAATTCTTTTAAAAATGAGCACACAATTTCATATGACTGAGAAGCTGAAGGGAAGGGAGAACTACGGAAGTTGGAAGTTTGCTATGAAGGTTTTATTACAGCATGATGAATTATGGGACGTGGTTCAACCAGATGAGGCACAGCAGATCGACAAACAAAAAGATACGAAGGCCCTTAGTAAAATAATTTTAATGGTTGATAAAGTAAACTATTCGCATATTAAGTCGGCGACAACTGCTGCCCAGGCGTGGACTGCTCTAGAAAAGGCTTTCGAAGATACTGGCCTTACAAGAAGAGTAGGTCTTCTAAGAAAACTAGACACAACTCAGTTGGCAGACTTTAAAACGGTTGATGAGTATTGTGATTGTATTATTTCTATAGCTCATAAGCTGAACGATATGTACTTTCAAGTAAGTGATGAATGGGACGGGACCTTACTTCTTGTTGGTCTACCTGAAGAGTTCAAACCAATGATAATGGGCTTGGAAAGTTCTGGAGTAAAGATAACTGGAGATTCTGTCAAGGTAAAACTCCTCCAGGATGTTAATGTTAGACTAGATAGTACTTCACAGGTAGATTCTGCTCTTTATAGTAGTAAGCCAATGAAAAAGGCTGCACCTAGGTGTTAAATTTGCAATAAACCAAACCATTTTGCAAAAAATTGTAGATATCGAAATATGAAGAAGATTGACAATAATGTTAGAAAGTCAAAGAATAAAAATGCAGCGTTCGTGGCTTTATTAACTCAAAATTTAGGGAACAATCCTGGTTTCTAGATTCTTGTGCATCTACTTACATTTTAAACAAAGATTGTCTGACAAACAAAAGGACCACTAATCCAAAGTTTCAATGGCAGACAGCAGTCATCTTGGAGCTAATATTGTTGGAGACACAACTCTCAAGCTGAGTATTGACAGCATACAGGAAATTAAAATCAATGTCAAGGATGTATTATATGTACCTCAAGCTACAGTCAATTTACTGTCAGTTAGTAAAATTGTCAACAATGGGTATTCTGCTATCTTTGACAAGGAAGGTGGGCACATTAGAGACAAAGATAGAGCAATCATAGCCACAGCTCACCAAGAAAATGGCATCTACAAAATGGACAGTGTAGCTGATCATACAGGGTTCCTAATACAAAACAAAGGAATGTTGTGGCACCGGCGCCTTGGCCATCTTAATAGAAAAGGCATGATTAAGTTAAGTAGAATATCACATGGGATTGATTTAAATACAGTTGATAGTAGGCCATGTGATTTATGTGTACAAGGTAAACATGCACGATCCTCTTTTCAACCTAGCAAGAAGAAAACTAAACAACTTCTTGAACTGGTGCATACCGACTCATGTAGACCAATGGAAACAACTTCCATTGGAGGAAGCAAATACTTCCTAATTTTTGTCGATGATTATTCTAAAATGACATTTATCTACTTTTTTAAAGTTTTGCGAATTTAAAGCACTTGTAGAAAACCAAACGGGTTACAAAATTAAAAAAATCAGATTAGACAACGGCGGGGAATATGTCAATAATACCCTACAAAGTAAGCTTCGTGCCTTTGGAATTATTCACCAGCTTACTATTCCTTATCCAGCTGAGCAGAATGGAGTAGCAGAACGAAAAAATCGCACAATTGTAGAGAAGGCTAGGTCGATGCTATTCGATGCAGGGCTAGATAAAACCTATTGGGTTGAGGCATCATCCACAGCAGTATATCTTATTAATAGGTCACCTACAAGCCGTTTGTCAAACAAAACACCTTATGAAATTTGGCATAAGGAAGTACCAGATTTAAGTCATTTAAGAGTATTTGGTTGTCCAGCAATGGCTCACATTCCAAAGGCATTAAGACAAAAATGGGATGCTAAATCAAGAAAACTAACTTTTGTTGGTTACTGCGATAGTACAAAAGGATACCTACTAATTGATCCCAAAACAGGTAAAATTACGGTGAGCCGTGATGTAGTATTTCTTGAGCTCCCCGACACTACTGAAATTGAAATCAATGCTGCAAACCACACAAAACCTACATCCAATCAACTGAATGGTAATGTTACAGAAGTTGTTACAGAATTATCACAAGACCAACCACTGGAAAATGAAGTTGCCAGTGGATCATTATCAGAACCAGAAGAAGAGGTAAGCAGTGAAACAGAGCCACAGACAATAGAACGTCGTTATCCACTCAGGGAAAGGAAGCAAATTGAGTTTCCTGATTTCATAATGTACAACGCTGTTAACCCTAATCAAGAAGATGAGATAGTGTCAGTGTCAGTGAGTGAAGCCATCAAGCGTGATAAGTGGAAGAAAGCAATGGCTGAAGAGTATAGTACCTGGTGCTTAGTTAATTTGCCAAATAATAGAAAAGCAGTGCAGCGAAATGGGTGTTTACAACAAAACAGCTGAATGGGGAAATAAAGTATAAAACCAGATTGGTGACGAAGGGTTTGTAACGGGAAAATGCCCAAAAGTGCACAAGTCCCGTATAAGCCAGATATCGGTAGATGTTCAATCCCATAGCTCATGTCGAAGACGGGAGTAGGTTCCAAAATAGTAAATAACCTAGGCTTTGATAATCTTACCTGAGCCTAAAACTTAACTTTTAGCTGAAAAGCCTAAAAGAAATACCAAAAGGGCGCCAGGAGACAGTGCCACACAAAACGATGTAATTCGTCGACCTGTCCCCACACCGACGAACACGCTGTATATAGGGTCCACCCAAAATACCACCCTGTAGATAAACACTTCAAAATCGTGTCCGGAGACTAAATTGTATTCTCTTTTACTTACCAAGGAACGTTTGTTGGTTCCGCGACTTAAAATAAAATGAACTTAATAAATCTCCAGCCTCTCTCTCGTTTCTCAAAACTATAAACAAAGCTTTATTCACAAAATCAAATATTATGCGGGTTGCTAGAAGCCAAGGTCCATCATCACGGCATCTAAATAAGCTTATAAAACAAAAACAAACTCCTAGGAATAAGAACACAAAAGTTAAACTACATGAATTTGTTATTATGCTTTGAAATCGAGTATAATAAACATTCACAAAAAGATTCAAAATGATATGGTTGATTGAAGAAATTATTACTTTACAAACATCAAATAAAAGAATGACAATTACTACATAAAAATTAGGTCTGGAGGACCCGTCAAATAAATGCGTTTAGAAATCATTAAATCGCAAAGTACTTATTGTATTAAACCCCTCTAAACAAACAAAATTGAACATGATTTAAAACTATTAATAAATTTAGAACATATGAACTTGTATTACTTCAAACAAAAAGAAAACGTTCAAAAGATTACTAAAGAATTTAAACTACCTATTGTTTTCCCTAGATTTTTCCGGAAAGAATACACTATAAAGATACTTTCCTAACATTAAAATAAGCCAAACATTAACGTTAAATACTCAAAGTATTTGAACAAAACAACATAAAAATACAAACAAATATATGTAACATAAACAATTATTCCTTATTCTAAATCTGGAGGTTCTTTGAGTTTCCAGCAACTTTTCCAAATACAAAAGAATTGAATTTACACTAAATTTAATTACGAGAAGGCATGGTTTCAACCACAATAAATTTTTAAACACTTAACTCTCACAAACACAAAACTTTAATTTTCTCAATAACGAAGAGAATACCAGATCTCCCGATGGACACTGAAGATGTGATATTGATTCCATCAGCCAGGGAGTATGACGAAGATAGCGGAGTCAAAGAACACCAGGTACATAACGGAGATTTTCATAATGACGAAACCAAAACTCGAGAAGAAAGTGGGACTAAATAATTTCCAAATAATTGACTCGACACGGTTACTTCTTTACACGATCCTTCTAATGAAGACAGGGACGATGAGCTTGTCGTTCATCTCCACATACTAGTAAAACTACAGGTAACACCTTTCAGCATATGAATTTTTACGTTCATCCGCACAATGATGCGTCAATATTTTAATCCTCAAAGAGGCCTCCCTCGAGGATTAATTCAAAATGCAAATTAATGCCCTAAACCAAATAGAAAACTAAAGCAAATTCACAGACACTAAAACGTCGAAATTAACCGTGCGCCACACTTAAAGATCGAAACAAAACGCGAGAAGCACCGGGTCCCGCGGTGAACACCCGCGTTCCACGGTGTCCAAATTTCGACTCCCCGAGAAAATCACAAAGTACCAACGTAATCCCTCTTCTCTCTGCGTCTCCTGTCACGCAGCTTGCGCTTACCGGAGTGGGGTTGGGAAGCCAGATACACGACCTAACAGGTCAAAATGCTAGTATTCTTATGAGGCAATGAAAAATTCCACTGCTTAGATTTTCAGCCTGAACCTGACTAAACAAAGACCGTGTGACTCCAGCATTCGCGACTAAGATTCCAGGAACCTTTTATTTACGTCTGGATCTTGATATTGGAAAAATAACAAAAGGCACGTCCGCTGGAGCCCAGAAGTCGAGACCACAAAGTTATCAATTCTTTAAAATAAAATCTTAACAAACATCCGTTCATAGAATAAAATAATTTTAATATTACGCGTCAGAAAAATAAATATTTGAACGAAATTGAAAGACAGGGGCGGATTTAGTGCGAATTTTAAAATAACATTACAGGTTTTACCCAAGAGTATGGGGTAGATTATAGTGATACGTATTCTCCAGTAGTTAGACATAGCACATTAAGATTGCTTTTTGCATTAAGTGTAATATTAAATTTAGAAATAAGTCATTTAGACGTAACTACTGCTTTCTTAAATAGTAACATAGATGAAGTAATTTATATGTCACAACCCCCTGGCTTTATTGAAAAAGAAAGTGAGAATAAGATATGCCTACTTAAGAAGGCGATATATGGCCTTAAACAATCATCCAGGCTTTGGTGTAACAACGTAGAAAATACTTTAGTTTCTTTGGGTTATACAAAATCGAAATTTTAATCCTGTGTATATTCTAAGAAAAATAATAACAAAATCGTAATTATCTCAGTTTATGTAGATGATTTTCTGCTGTTCTCAAATGATGAAATTGAAAAAGCTAGGCTAAAAACGGAATTACTAAAGCAATACAAAATCAAAAACTTAGGTAAGGCAACCAAATGCATTGACATAAATATTGAACAAAATAAAAATAGTATTAAAATAAATCAAAAGGATTATATTGAATTGTTAGCTAAGAAATTTAATATTGTAAATGCAAATCCTGTTGGTACACCCCTAGAATATAAAATTAGTTTAGATAAAGGTTCAAAGGATGTTAATAAAAACATCCCATACCAGTGCCTTATAGGTTCTCTAATGTATTTGGCAGTAAATACCAGACCGGATATTGCTTTCTCGGTAAATTACCTTAGTCAATTCAACGAATGTTATACTAATGAGCCTTTCAACTGTGCTAAAAGAGTATTGCGATATGTTTATAATACCAAAAATAAAAGCACTAATTTTGCTAATAGTAATGTTAATATGATAGGTTATGTCGATGCCGATTGGGCAAATGATAAACTCGATCGCAAATCATATAGCGGTTGTCTTTTCACTATGTCTGGTGCTGCTATATCCTGGCAAGCAAGAAAACAACGCTGCATTAGTTTGTCTAGTACAGAGGCCGAATATCTTGCAGTAACTGATGCTTCTAAAGAAGCTGTTTACTTGCAAGGTCTTTTAAATAAGTTTGTAAGCATGTTTGATCCTGTGATAATATATAACGATAGTCAAAGTACACAGAAATTGCTGCACAATGCATCATTTCATAATCGTACAAAACACATTGAGGTAAGATACCACTATGTGAGAGATCTCATTGAGAACAAATAAATAGAAGTTAAATTCCTCTCATCTGCTGACATGTGCGCAGACATGTTCACAAAATCATTAACTAGACAAAAACAAAAACTTCATTGTATAAATACTGGTTTATCATGATCTAAGTGTATCTATAATTACTAGATTAAAGGGGGGTGTTGGAATGTAATCTCGTTACAACACTTTTTCTTTCTTGTTTTTATGTAAAAGTGACAACACTGCGGTTGGTGCGTTGATGTTATAAAATATAATGTAACAAAAAAATAATAATATTGTTGTTGTCAATAATAATAAAAAAACTTTATCCGCTTCTTGTGATATTATTCCTTTTAAAAATATAAAAATTCAACAGATCCCAATCGATTTCGCAATTTTTTTACATAACGAGTGAGCATTGTTCTAGCAATGGAATATTGAGCAGCAGACGCTTTTATAGACAAGCCCTTACTCAAAATGGATTTAATTGCTTTAAACATTACTTGCGGTTTTGTTAACCTAATCTTGGTTTTTTTTGGTGTTATTGCACACCATATTCTAAAATTTAAAGAAATATTCTTAGCTACTATAGCAGTTGATGTGCTTTAGGAGTACAGTGGTCACTCACTGACATAAAATATATCAGTGACCACTGTACCTCGAATGATTGCTGACCCCTGTGCCCCAGAAGTAACCTCAACCAATATTTAAACATTATATGTGAACAAAAAGCGAACTTACGAAATTATTTATGAATTCCTTGCTGCAAGTATGTGTCTAATTGATATAGTACGTTGTAATGCTGTGGATGATGTTTAGATTATCTATAAACGAAAAATTTCCATTGAACTAATGAACACACATAGCTTGTAGGCCAGTGCATCTTTTCACTCACAGATGGAGATGTATATTTATAAATCCTAATGCGAGTTATTGTCCAGTGACCAATGTGCCCCTGTGACCACTGTGCCCCGGTCTCCCTTTCCTAAGGCATTGAGTAAAGAAGCGCAAACCCTATACAAAACAGCGTTCCAATATTGCTATCTCAGTCTGCTTAGTTCCCTGTACCCCACCATCAAGACACTATTAGTTGCATAGTGCTACCACAACAAATTCACCACTTGACGTTTGAAATAACTGGTTTATTGTCACAAAATAACCCGTTTTCCAGATGTTTACCCACAAAAATACAATTCAAAGTAGTTGCAAGTACTTTTGGCTAGGTTACCTATGAAAATATTCAATAGTTTCATTTGCGTAAATACCAAGTTTTATTGAAACAATATTAACAATTAAATTACAAAGTGCTACATTGAAAATTACAAATTTTAATTTAAAAAAAACAGAAGCTGTACATTCTTCAGCTACAAATACCTATTTGAGAAACTAAAATAATGTAGAGAAACAATTTTTGAAATTCGAAAAATAAATGATTTTTTCTAGGTGAATGTAGAAAAAAAGTTACACGTACACTTGTATTTACAAACAATTCAAACATTAAATTAGACGTTTTCCAAATAAGAATACTTATGGAAATTAAATAAAAAGTATATTTGTTCTTATCTTTTATTTTATTATCTAAAGGTTGTACTTCTTTTTAATAAAGCTACTTTTTACATCAATCTCATCAAAGAATCGTTTTTAGTCCAGAATTCGTCCAAATATAAAAACAAGAAGTTTATATAAATATCTGGAAGGTTTTCTGACTGTAATTAATATTCGTTATTTCGTACATCAGTAAGAAATCCACATTGGAATGCTTATGTGATGTATATTTTTAGTCAACAATTTGTTCAGATACTTAAAAATAATCATTTTTTAAATAAGAATATTGGACGAAACTTGTACTTCCAAACAGAGACATAAACATTTTACGTCCGATAATTCTTGGACGAAGTATAGGCCAAAATTGGATGTTCAATGAATGTCCACTAACGGTCGTCCAATGAACGTCCAAACACGAACATTCTATGAATGCCCGAATTAAGTCTATGGATGGCCGGACGACTTTTGGATGACAAATGGATGTCCAGTGGACGTCCAAACACGGACGTCCTATGGATGCCCACTTTACGTCCATGGACGTCCGGACGAAGTTTGGATGACAAATGGACGTCCACTGGACGTCCGGTGCTATATGGGTAAATAATAGTTTTTATACCTTATAGTTATTTTGTATTAAGTGCGCGAAATCAGTGTTTTTTTGTAGCGCATGAGAATGGCAAAAAAGTCATTCGAACGCGCCAAAAAATTCTGAGACTGGTTAAATTCCAGCTTTCTCTTTAATAGGATTTTATCGAACACTACAACGCACATTTTTTCTTTTTCAGTCATTGATTTTGCCTTCAGATGTAATTTTTTTACTAAACTAATATTTAGTTCAGTTTTTAAGTTACACACTTTCAACCAAGTTTGAATGGTTTTATTAGCGGGCAATTTAAATTTGAGGTTATGTAACATAAACTTAGTATATGCACCTGATTTGTAATGCAATGAATGAGCTAGTTGCTTTTCGGCTTTTGACCATTTTTCTCTTATTTGTGGAACAGTTGCATATTGATAAATGTTTTAACTTCAGGGCTTTCATACTTATTCATCACGGCGCTGATGGAAAAGGAGCTAGGTTTTTTTCAATCTATACGTCTGAGATTGCTTCGCTTTCAACACTTTTTAAAGTCTTTTAACTTTAGCAGAAATGACTCTACATTGTCTTTTTAGCTTTACTTTCGTAGGTGTTTCAATGCCCAAGACTCGTTCACTAACTACACAACTTGGACTGAGTGTGCTATAAACCCTGGATGTTCTAGACAAATTACTCTTGCATAGTATTTCCAAGTTTTCTTCACTGGAAACAGATGCCAAGCGCTTTCTTCCATAAGTTTTGAAGTTTTCCAAACTGCTTGATGTTCCTGCGTTAACTTGTTTTTCTGGAGCAGCAGGTGCCCACACTTCCCATCCTGTCTCTATAAATATAAAATGTGGGGTCTAGATAAAAATCCATGGCAATCTACTATGTAATGCAACGGGTGCAATCAGTAATTTTTGTCTTTCAGTTTTTGGGACAAAATATGTCTGGCCTAGTGGCATAATAACTGATTAAGAGCCCCCTCCCCTGCAAAAGTGTAAATAGGGCCCTTATTGCAAACATATAAATAAAAAATAGAAATTTGCATTATTTTATATAAAAGGCTCTTTCTATTGTCGTTAATCATCGCTATTCGTGCCTGAGCACTGGCTTTAGAGGCCGTTTGGCCTCTCTTCAGCCTGTGGAATGAAATGGATGGATGCTGTTCGTAATACTCGTCGCTTTGGATTAATGGTGATTCGGTTGTAGAGTCTTCTGGAGTTGAAGTCGGCGTTCTTGATTTATCGGATTACTTGATGTTGTCAGAGTTAATAATTGTCGAATTCGTATTTGATGAATTTCTGTTTTGATGTAGACGACGGCGACGGGTGAAGATGTCGTAGGTGGTTCAGCGTTAACGGGATTGGAATTGGTGTTAGTTATGAATTGATGGGACGTTGATAGATAAATAGTTGATTGATTGAGGTAGGTATGATTAATAATGAATGATTAGTGGATTTGGATTTGATTGGTTTGATATGATAATTGAAATGAGGGTAGATGTGGTAAACGGTTCTTTTCAGAAACACAACCCCCCACGGTACGCGCCGAATTTAGGAAGGAATGGAATGGGAGAAGAAGGGGAGCACCAATGCGGTAACCGACGGAAGCAGAATTTTAGCGGAGCCTCTGGCGCGAATATCAGCCGTGGAGTCCTGGATTAATGATGGTGACCTGCCTCCCAGTGTAAGTTGTTTGGATGAGGCTGAAAAATGGACTGGAACCCTGCCGGCTCTACGCCCCGACCGTAACGCAAGAGTCGGCAGGTGCAGTTGGAAACTACCACCCGGCCTCCAACCGGATGTTGAATTTCCTTGGAGTGCTGCTTACTTTTCTGCTTCAGTGCATTACCGCACCGACTGGATCCCAGTCAATCGTTTCGCGTGGCGCTCGAAGCCGGACTCAATTTTTTTTTTCTATATACACTTACTTCTGCAAATGATTGTACTTTGTTCGGGCTCGAAAATATTTCTAATTTTTAAATCTATTTACATTTAAGCGTGTAAAAAACTAACCATTTAAATTTGCAGATGATAGCGGTTTTATAAAACCGCCGAGTTTTAGTAACTTTTTAGTTTTCTCTTGTGTATCTTCCCATAAGTTTCGTTTTTGGTCACCGCTTAAATACACTCGTTTTAGGCGTTATTTAAAAAATTAAAAAATGGAAGCAAGTAGTAGTTTAATAACTACACAATCTTTCTCATAATAAATGAACAACAAAACGAATGTTAATACAAATTTCCCTATTCGATACTAATTAACAATGAGTAGTCTAAACTTTTCCTTTGAGAAACTGACCATTCTGAGTTTATAGATTTCTAGAAAAGAAAATTAGGGCTTTTCAGAAGTGCATTATTGTATTACAGTTTAAAAGTTTCTTTTGTATCGAAAATTCTTTCATATCCCATGATTCACAACCTATGTACTTACTTAACAGAAAAATAATTAGACATTCTTCTGATTGGAATTTAAACACGTGCAAACCATACTATATTTATTAATACATACGTACTTGGAAAAATACAGTTTTGAGAGTTAGTGGTGCTATTTCATAAAGTGACGATAAAACGATAAAGAACGACCAGTTAATTGCATAGTTGAAAAGAAATAATGGAAACAATGAGATTCATCTTGTGGGTACTCTTTTCTTTGGGTCCCCGCATTGGGGATAGTTGTTACGCCACTGGTCTGGCCGACAAAAATTATCGGAAATGTTCTATAAGGACTTTTATTAGGCAAGATAATCCATCGAAAAGCAAGTTCCTTTAATGTTCACTGCATCATAAATACTTAGTTCATAATGTTTTCAGTCCAGAAAGCTATGCTTGATTGTACTAGTAATATAAATATAAAGTAAACTGGACTCTACTGTCAGTGTCAGACAATATATTGTCACAGATATAAATATAACATTAATAACTATAGCAACAACCAAAGAACGCTTTGATACTGTATACTTTCATTTTTAGAAACCAAAAAACATACATTAATGAACAGCAACTACAGAGTATACCAGGTGTATACCTAGGAAATGAGACTTTCAGCTATTAGACCACA
>VTPC01008464.1:24334-35935 GCA_011009095.1 Ignelater luminosus
TTACTCAATGCCTGAGGTATGTAAGGGTTATTCCTGTAGTGGTATTGTCAAACTACTTATTATAGTCAAAGTGGCATCTGGATTGAACCATCCGTTTTCAAGATACAATCGATGCATGAAGAAAACAGAAAAGACGATCACTGTACCTGGGTTATTTCCCACCCTTTTGTCTGTAGAAGATGTATCATATCCACGCGATAAAGTGTTTCTGGGAAAAATTATTTGTCAAGCAGGCGTTTTCGTGATTCAAAATCGGATAGACTAAACGTCCATCAGCGCAATGTGTTTTATTTGCATTCGTGGCCCAGTCTCTTGTAGAAATCGGACAGGGTCTTTTACCTGATAGTTTATTATAGTTTGCCCTGTAATAGAACATCAACCAAAATTATGAATAGACTTTTGAAGAATTTAATGGTAAGTAACACAACATAAAATTCAAATTAAAACGAGTTTTGTAATCCAGACAACTCAACTAAAAATTATTTCTGGGTAGTGTATTATCATAAAGAAAATAATAGACCAAAACAAATGAACGTCTATTCTCTGGAAATTCTAAATCTTTGAAATGCCTCTAGCAATAGAGATCCATTGTACTTATTTCAACAATTATTTTTAAAAAGTTATTATTAAATTAAAATAAATATTACACGAGAATAATAATAATAATAATAATAATAATAATAATAATCCAGAACAGTGAGCACGCATGCTTTTATAGTTACTTTGAATTAATGAGCCTGCTTTTGCTGTGAACAAATACGAATTAAAATAATCCAACACATTTTAAAAAAATATCCTTTACATTAAAATGTTTTCCAGAAACAACCAGCCCATTAAAATCTCATATCGCAATTTACGCATGATAAAATACATAACTACGTCACGAACGAATTTATAAACATAGTTGCTTTCATATGCATTGAAAGACAGGAAAAATAATAAAATGGGATTATTATTTTAATAAACTTTTGTAAACCAGGTTTTATAATGTCCGTGGAAAACAAAACCGAAAGAAAAAAGGTATAAAAATTACTTTAACAGCTCTCAGGGTATCATAAACACGTAATTATTTTATTTTCTTTCTAAAAAATACGGATTACTGCCGTTGTTTCACCCTGCAGCAACCGAGATAAGGATTTTAATATGTTCCTGAAACACACTTTTCGCGAGCACGCTGATTACTCACGGCCGCTTAGTGCAGGAGAGATTATACTGGCAAGTTTAGTTGGGTTTTGAAAATTAAGGCAAATTTTAATGTAGTATGCATCAACCGCAGATTCCTTAAAAGTTTTAATTATGTTGGCTTAATAAGCGATGTAGAAAAACGCCTGTTCGTAATTATAATATAACTTTAGAATTGTTGGTGGTAGGTATTTTATCTGCGGGAAGAGAGAAATTTGTTTCAGCTTCCAGATCGTGTAACACAGCTTTAAATTTTCATCTTTCTTCTTCTAACTTGTGACTTAAAGTTTGAAATAATAAAATAAGAAAACGACGACAGAAACGTTTTGTCTACACTTGAAGTTAAATTACTTAATTTCGTTTAATTTAAAGAGGAGAAAGGGAGAGTATTTTGAAATTCAAATAAATCTAATCTAACACATAAATTACGTAGTCCAGTATTTCGGAATGTGCATGCATAGTCACTTACTAAAACCTAAGATTTTCCTTACTAAAGCCTGTAATTCCACAACATTTCCCTACTTCTTATCAACCCCCATACAGCAACCACTACTACAGTCGCTTGGGTACATTGGCACAAGGGATGCATAATCCTCACTCATATATTTAGATATCCTGTGGTGGGATTACTGCCAATACGATACGACGACCATTGCGTAAATCGAAAAGGATCAAGGAATGATTACGCGACGGCCTTCCTCAGATAAAATGCGACCGCTAATTACCTACTCAAACAAACGATTCCAGATTTATTCTGGGATTTATTCAGACAGGGGGGGTTAAAGTGCGTGCGGGAAGAAGTTAACTAAATGGTGCTATGAGAAAGTCATTATAACAGGATTTCATCTTTTTTTTTCTCCGTTTTCCCTTTTATAAGTATCTTTTAAGGATATTGACAAGCAGCGTCGGCATAAATTCTTTATTAAATAATCATCTTCTATTTTTTTTTTGCTAAAGGTTTAATTCCGAATTCCAGTTATGCTTCGAATTGTTTACAAATTTATTTCTCTTTAATTTCCTGCATAAATTCCTTATAAAAAGGAATGATTTATTTCTGAATTTTTAAATAACAATTGCCGAAATTCCTAAAGATATTTAATAAAAAAAACAATGCAAAAATAAAAAATTTAATTTCAGGAAACAAATCCTTTAGGGAATTGCTCTATGTTTATTTATGTCAGTCAAAATAGTTATCTAAAAAATAAATTAGTAAAGCACCCAACTTTGATGAGATTTATATAATGCAGAAAGACATTTACAACTATTTTGCTGAAGCCAAACCATGAACTGAAGGCACTTCTACTAAATCTGAACCTTTTTTAGGCTGAGCAAAGCATCAAGTCCTGCTCTAAACGATTGGAAAAGTTAGTCACTAGAACAGCTCTAAGGTAAATTTAGGATTCGTTTATAAGTCAAGAATTTATTAGAGGAATTAAAAATCTCAAAGTAATCTAAATGAGAAGTAAACGCCACCGAAATGCCTCTTAAAAGTTTTTTTTAACTTTGCTCAACCATCGACGTCTTCGAGGCCTCTATTTAAGGACCTCTATTTTACGGCCATCTTTCTCGACACATAATAGTGCGCTTATTAAAAATCGAATTCGTGACGATTTTCTCAAAGCTATAAACAACTGTCACGCATTAATCACACGCCGCCGGCACCCCTCAAGGCCCCATGTTATGTATCTTCTATATTATTTATCACTTACTAGCTGGCATCCTCAGATACTAGTCAATACATATCATCTTCCCTGCTTCTATTTTCTAAAACCTCCTTACATAAATAGACTTCGTCAGAGGCAGAATATCGTCTGCAAAAAAATGTTTGGTTTCAATCGCGACCATCCGTTACTGAAGGTTTGAGATACTGTCTCTTGTTCTTCGTTGTTTTAGTTTCTCAACATTGCTCCACATTTTAGTACTTTTACTAAATACTTAATCATCTTATATTGTACCACCCCTAGCGGGTTGGTGAAGGCCCACTCTTAGGAAGCAGCTCGCACAACTTGGAATTAACCTGTTGACTAGAAGGTGGGTCCTATCAGGTATTAATAATTTTTAAAAATAAAAACACAACAATATTTTAACTTATTCTCTTACTTCTAGAACTGTATACTTCCAAAGCGAGCCCCAAATTGACTGGAAGTGAACTAAACTGATACTATCGATAGACTTATCTCCGCCTGCTGGGTGGATTGAGCAGCTCAGTAGCTTGGAAAAAGAAGAGTGGTTTGCGGGTGAGACCAGCAATCTACCCGTAGTAAAAAAGATTATGGAACTCAAAGAAACAGGAATATAACCTCGGATTGGACTGGATACTATCACGCCGACTCGACAAGAAAAAGGAAAAATAGCAGACGAAAAACTGACAAACAAAATATTGCGAATTGAAAGCTGAAACGTAACTTCGTTCAACAATAAAAATCGCGAGACTCTTATAGAAATAGAAAAACACAAAATAGATATACAGTGTGTAGGAAAAGTATGGAATATTCAATATATTTCAGTAAATATGCATTTTATGGAAAAATGTTTCCTATAAAAGTTGTTTAGTGTTTAGTTTTACATTACAGGGCAATACCAAATAACTATTTAAAAAAAAACAAAAGCGCAACGAATAATGCTTCAATTTTTTGTAATCGGAAGGTATCCCTTTATTGTACTCATTTGATAGAGAATGTTTTTCTCTTTTCAATTATGTAAAACTTTGATACCCTTGCATAAGTAACTTTTGACTAAAACGCAAAAAATTGTTTAAAAGTTTATTTCAATATTCATCTGTTACGAATTGAAAATTTTGTATAACTACACTCTACAGTTCATAGAAGATGTGCACTATTTACAGCTTGGCAATGATAAAATTGTCTTTCAAATTCGTTTACTGCATTTTGAATCATTTCTGGTGTGATCGCTCTAATCTCTGTTCTAATACGGCCTTTTAGAGTTTCAGTATCGTCAAGCATATCGACATAAATCTTATTATTGAGATGGCCCCACAGAATAAAAAATCAAGTGGGCTTAAATCAGGAGAGCGAACTGGCCATTCTACTGCATTTCTTCTGCCTATCCATCGATAAGGGAAAGTGTTATCAAGAAACTGTCGGACATTAATTCCGAAATGAAGAGGAGCGCCGTCTTGTTGCAACCATATTCTGTTATGGGGTACATCTGGATCTAGTTCATTAGGAAATAGAACAGCTAAAACAGGAACTAAGTCAAATCTTAGAAAATCTAGATAAGCATCCGCTGTTAAATTATGTTCTATAAAAAAAGGTCCCAAAATTTGGGTTCCAATAATTCCTGCCCAGACATTGACTTTCTGCTGATAATGGGTGTGCCCTTTTACATACCAGTTAGGATTTAGCGAAGAGCAGTAGCGCGTGTTTTGTTTGTTAATGGTACCATTCGAACAAAACGTTGCCTCATCACTGAAGAGGATATTTTTATGACAATTTGCATTTTCCTGAAGCCTATGTGTTATTTCTTCGCAAGATTGTAATCTTCGATCTAAATTATCTTCTAATAATTCTTGAACTATACAAGGTTTATACGGATGCCACTTCTTTTTTCTTAGAACTTCGTGTGCAATGGATTTCTTTAAAGTATGTTCACGAGCAATTTGTCGAACAGAAACATGTTGATTTTCCACGACAGCCAACATTATATTCTTAAGTTGTTCATTATTTAGAGCTTTAGGTCTGCCCGTTTTTGGACGATCTTTGACAGAACCCGTCGCGTGAAATTTATGCAAAATTTTACTTACAGTAGACTGAGAAATATGGTATTCGGGGTGCACGTTATTAAACAAATTGCAAACTTCTTCCTGTGTTCTCCTTCTGTCTCCATATCCCAACATCATTAAAATTTCGATACGATGTTTTTCTGATAAATGATCCATAGCAAGTCGTATTTTTGTAACTTTGTTATCCTCACGTTAATCAAAATGCTTAAATTAATTAAACAAATAACTTTTCGCTTAAGTTCGGTTGTTAATTGACATTTCTACGACGCATTCAATTGTTGCAACAAACAAAAGTGTATCACACCGACCATAAAGATGGTATTGAAAATTTAAAAGACCGCGTCTGGAAAGGTAACAGATGAATAAATAAACTTTTAAGCGTTATTCAGACAATTTTTTGCGTTTTAATCAAAATTTATTTACCTTTAATTTAATACCTTCCTATTAAAAAAATGGAAGCGTTATTCGTTGCGCTTTTGTTTTTGTAAAACATAGTTATTTGGTATTGCCCTGTAATGTAAAACTAAACACTAAACAACTTTTATAGGAATTATATTTCCATAAAATGCATATTTACTGAGATATATAAGATATTTCATATTTTTCGGACACACTGTATGTGGCATTTCAGAAACAAAAAAGAAAGGCGAAGGAGACGTGAAGTATAAAGACTGCATTCCCATATACAGCGAGAAAAACAAAATCAAAATAGTCTCTTCTGGGGTTGGGATGCTTATACCTGAAAAACTAGCAACAAATATCAGACATAAAGTATATAAGCGATAGACTTCTACTAAGCACACTAGGTAATCATATGACATCAAACTCATTCTGCTGCTAAGCACACTTAGGTTGCAAAAGATTATGACGCACCTTATTAGAGTATATGCCCCTGATATGACGAAATCTCAAGAGGAAAGGGAACAATTTTACGCAGCACTACAAAAAGTATTGAATGAAATCACAACTCAGGATGAGATCATAATACTCGGTGATTTCAACGCCATAGTGGTAAACGAGATTATTCTGAGAATAAAAAATCATTTTAATGAAGAAACATACAAGGAAAATGGTGAAATGCTTATTCACGTATTCACTTTTGTGCCCAGAATGAACTTCATATCAACAACACACTTTACCTTCATAAACCACAATACAAAAAAACGTGTGAGAATACCATAGGACAAACGTCAGTAATAAATTATCTGTTGACTAACAGAAATATCCACCCTACCAAAATCTTAAACATCAGAGTATTAAGCTCGGCAAATACAGGAACGAATAACGATCGAAAAACTTAACATAGAATCTTTTTCTGACAAAACAACAAAAACTCTATAACAAAATAGATTAACACAAAAAATTAACATATTAAAAGTTACGGAAGAAGCGGTAGGAAAAAGGGAAAGTAAAGTTGGAAAAGAACAAAACAAACCTTGGTTCTATCACGACGTACAAGATTTAGGAGGAGAAAAGAAAAAAGCATATCTTCAATACCGAAGTACAACTATCACATATGATAGTTACAAACTAATTAGGGACAGGGTGAACAACGCCATCACAAAAATTAAACGCAGGCACTGGGAAAAATTCTCTTCAGATATGGAACACGATCCTTATGGAACACAAAAAAGGGTTTGGAAAATGTTAAGAGATAGGAAAAAACCAACCAATGAATATGTACAGCAATACGGGTGGCGGATGGCATAAGACAATTTAAGTCCCATTTTGTTTCACCTCATCATGGACGAGATAATCACCGAAACTAAAGCCGCTGAAAGAGGATATCAAATAAGATCAGAAGGAGTCAAAGTTGTTTGCTACGCTGACAATGGCGTTTTAATATCAGAAATAAAATGATTTGCAAAGCATGCCATATAAATTTGAGCTAACTGCAAAAAAGTTCAATATGATCATTTTTGTACAGAAAACAGACTCTCTCACCATTCCCAAGAAACCCCGACTATGCAAACTGTCGATATATAACCAGCCTGTTAATCAAGTAATGAAATTTAAACACCTCGGAGTAAACAAGTAACAGAAACATAAGGGAAGAAGTAAAACCACCAAAGCGGCCCTAATATCTGATTTCCTAAAAGACATGGAGAAACAAATATATAATAACCAAATGCAAAATTAAAATTTGCAAAATATAATAAACTAATAATGACGTACGCGAAGGAAATGCGAGCAGAGACTACAGCCACGAAATGTTTTCCAAGAACAACCAGAATGAAGATGCTCCGATCAATCCCTGGCTACACCCCACTAGATAGAAAAACCAACAAAAAAATAAGACAAATATGAAAAATTGGCGATGTAGTAAGATGGGAACGAAATAGAAGAAGGGAATGCAGAGACCACATAGAGAGATAGGCGGACGACGAAATAGCTAAAATCGTCAAGAATAAAAAACCGAACACATCCAGACTCCCAAGAAGACCTCCGAAGAGATGGCTTGAGTGCTGAACATCGGCATCTTAAGAAGAAGAAATGAAGGCTATAAATTGTAAAATAACAGGACCAAGTCCTACAGAAAGTGGAAGAAGCAGAGGAAGAAGATTAGACTTATCTTTTGAACTGCTGTGGTTACATAGTTGAACCCCGTTTGGAGTTGCCTTTTCTCTGAGTTTAGCTTTCGGAAATTAGAAAGAAGTGTAGACAGACAGCTCTTTCTAAGTGTACTTAAACCTTGATTGGTCCTCTTCTAAACACCTAAAATTTAGTTGCAAACATCGGGAATATTAGCACCGAAAGAAGATACTTTACAACTATTTCCTCTAACTTACCCCAAACTGAAAAAGTGTAAGAAACGAAGGATGTATCAATTAAATAAATCCCCCTCCACAAAGATACAAATATGCAAAAGACAATTTTTAAGTAAATTCTTTAAAAATATTATCATATTTATATATATATTAATTATATCAATAAAAATTATATTGAACTAACTATTTAAAAATTCCTATTAATAGGAAATGAAAACGTTACACTCTTACTTTCCTTGAAAGAAGGCAAACGTCTTTGAAATTTAAAGGCAACATAGGCCACTTGATTGACACGGGAGAAGAAAACAACTAAATAAGAAAATACCAAAGAAGTAATTTTAACTTTAATTATCTTTGACTGGAAATACTGGCTTTGGATATTGAACATGCCAAATACCAATAGAACGGCCTGTATCGTCTCTAAGTTCGTACGTCCACGATCCAAGTTTTCTAAAGGGTCGAATAAATGAAGGACATAGACCAGCTTTCATGCACTTAGTTGCATTTGACAATACTTTATTTTCTTCCACGCTTTGTCTCCAATCTGATACTCAGTAGGACAGCGTCTAAGATTGTAAACTCTATAAACTCTGTAAAATCTATACTAACTATTTGCCGTGGTTTATGAATTTGAGTTTTGTTGTGCACGATAGAGCGAATTGTGAATCATCATCTTCCTCATAAACTGCACCTTGATCTGACATCAACTTTTATTTAGCAAATTGAACATTTTAATTCCACTAAAATATTCAAACACGACGATATACAAACTTAAAGAGAAAGCAGAACGAAACTTTCCTTTTCCTTTCCATAAACGACGGTAAAATTGAAGCGTTAAAACACATTGTCTTAAGTTGAACTAGCAAAGTTTGAAAACATTATAGAGCGGTCTCGGTCTTAATGGCGGAGCAGAATTATAGTGGACATTTTAGGTGATGCCGGCTCGGCTGGTGGTTGTTGACTCGTTAACACTGGCTGATGACAGGGAATCAACTGGCCAACAAAAATTTTTCTGCTCTTGATTTGTACACCTTTCACTGGGTAGAACCCCAAAATACCTCTCCTTTTTTTTCTTGTGCTTTCTTTTGTCCTATCAAGGCGTCGGAGTTCTGTTGTTTAGTTTTCAACCCATCTCCTCTAGTCTTTCTGGCCACTTACCAACTGTTTCATCTCTTTCAGTGTTTTTCTCTTTATTTCTCCTACCTCGGCTACCAGTTGTGTCCATGTTTTTCTCGGTCTACCCTTTTTACTTTTCTTTTCAACTTTAGCTTCCAGTACTTTTTTCACTAGTCTGTCATCGTTCATTTGAATCATATGACGATACCAATTTAGCCTTTTTTTGTTGCTTTATGCATTATTGCTTCTTGGTTTAGTAGTTGTCTAATAGCTTCATTCTTTATTCTGTCTGGGCGTGTCTTTCGTGCTATTTTCCTTAGCTGTTTCATCTCTGCTACTGTTATCGAGTTCTCGTGTTTACTAGTGGTTACCCAGGATTCACATCCATATAACAATGTCGGAATAATTATTTTGTTGAATACGTGGAGTTTCACTTGTTGCTCAATCTCTTTTTTTCCAAATATTGTGTGATTTAGGCTGTAGTAAATTCCTGTGGCTTTCTTTCGTCAGTTAGCTATCTCCCGATCTACTTTTCTATCATTTGAGAACACGATTTCTAGATATTTGTATGCTGTGACTTTTTTAATTGGTTGATCCTTGCAAGTTAGTTTCTTTTCAGTTGTTCCAGTGCGTTTCTGATCAATAACCATGTATTTGCTTTTTCTGATGTTTACTTACATTTCCATTTTCTTTATTTCTTCCACTCATATGTCCATCAAAGCTTTCATCTTTGTTTCTGAATCTAATATTAAGACGATGTCATCTGTATAGAGCAATCCGTCGACTTATATATCTTATCTTATATCTTGCGATTGTTGTGGAGTACCTAGAATTTTTTACTTTTACCTCCTTCATCGGGTGCGGTGTTGGCGTTGTTAAGTTTTAGAGAAGCTGATTTGCAGCTCGTTGCTTACGTAAACCGCAAACAAAGTTCAATACGTTTAAATTGTTTGGGGCTCCTCTATGCTGGTTTGCGGAGTGGGCGACGTTTAGCATAGGATGTTATCCACGTTATGAGGTGGTGAGTGTTTTTGTCTTGTTTTAGTTTTTCAAGGGTGTTAGTATTTCAGGTAGTAAGTTAAGGAAATCACCTGTTATATCTTTGTTTGACAGGGCGTCTATGGTGATGGCCAGTAGTTTCTTTAACGTTTCTGGGTGTCTGGTATTTGCGACGTTTCCTAAAATTCTGGTTAAGAGGGGTGAGGAGTCTTCCTGTTTACGTTGTGGTGTTGTGAGAGTATGGGCAGAAGGGGTTGTGGCTGCTTCTGCAAATGATTTGGTCAGGGGTGGCGGGCTAGACGGTGACATTGCTTGGGTCGGCTTTTGATTTTCGGTGGCCGGTTTCAGGTTCTTTTCAGAGGTCGGTTTTTTGGGGAATTTGGGACATCCTTGATAACTGGCAGGATGCAGGTTGTTCCCTGGGTTTTGTGCAAGTGGCCGTGTGGTGGTCTCCGGCGCACTTGACACAACGGGGGGAAAAATGGCAGCCCCTCTGGAAGTGGTTGAAATCTTGGCATCTATGACATTTGGTTGTAGTAGTAGGTTTTCTTTGGGGTGTGCCTGTTTTTAGTTTTAGGTGTAGGATGGAATCGAGGTTCCAGATGGCTGCCGCTTCTGGAGTCTTTTTAAGGTTTACGTGTACCAAAGGGGCGGGACGTTTTTCTTTACCTACAGTGATTCTAATGACAGAATTGATTTGGAATCCTTTTGCTTCAAGATCGTGTGTAATGTCAGTTGTGTTGATTTCAGCCGGGATACCATGGATGACTACTCTGAGTGGTTTTTTTGCGGTTAGTTGATAAGTGTAAAATTCAATTTTTTCGTCTTCCAGGTGGATGGTGTTTGTGTAGTCTTCTATTGTCGCGGGTTGGAAGCTTATCCCATCATTTAGGTTTTTTGCCTTTACGAAATTGAAATTTATTTGCTTTAGGTCGCTGGACAAGGTGGTCCAACGTTTTTTATTTTTTTAAAATAATCGGAGGAATTCGGCCTCGTTTTTCTTTATGCGGTGCTCTTTCTGCGAAGTGATTCGCTTTCATTTCGTCTTCTTCTTCTTGGAGAATGTCGAATCGGTTTTTAGTGTTGATATCGTCAGCTTCTGAATCTTGTCGAGTACGGTTTCGGGTTGTCTTTTGCGGTGTCATTTTGTAGTCACTTGTAGTGTTGTGGGGGTTTTGCTCATCAGTCAGGTCGTCTGTGGGTGGGTTTGTTCCTAATCGTTCGTTTACATATTTGTTTAGTTCCTTAGTGAAAAGGCGGAGGTCTTCGTCGGAAAGATCTTTGATTTGTCTAAGCATCGTTGTTGAATTTGAGAAAAAATTACTTTTGTCTGTACGTGACGGGCGTATGACGTCGCTGTAGTCTGTACGTGACAGGTGTGTGACGTTACTTTAGTCTGTACGTGACAGTTGTTTGACGTTTCTTGTGAATTCTATTTAGATTGGTAATAATATATAGATAAAGGATACTGGGTTTCTGTTAGATTTACTTGTTTAAAAGATATAGCGTTGGCACGGAAAGTTGTTCACTATTTGTCAAGGAGCACACGTCGGCAAGCCGCACTCGGCAATTGCCTGCAATTTTAGTTTAATTGTCCTATGTGTGCTATGTTACGGAGTTTAAAGGATACAAGCTTGTTATTTGGTTGATTTTAAAAGGATATAGTCTTTTCACTGTGATTTAATGCAAAGTCCACGGACGCACTAAAAAACGTAGGCGGCGCGTTTGATAGCTGGGGTCCACAAATATTTTTCAATATTTCTTCTATATAGTTTGCTTCCAAAAGGATATATT
>VTPC01008465.1:0-10554 GCA_011009095.1 Ignelater luminosus
TCTCTATAACGAACAGCGTCCGTGCAAGAAAAATGTTCGTATTCAGAGATGTCTACTATGAACAGATGAAAACTAATGGATTCCAACGTTTTGAAACTTAGAAAAGTGTCCTTAACACAGAGGTATCCATTGAGAGAGGTTTCACTGTAGTAGATAAGTATGCCTTTATTATTTTGATTTCTTGAGTTATAATTTCCCAATAGTCGTTTTCTTTTACTATTTCTGTTCGATTTTTTATGAGACGGATCTGACTTTATCATAACATCTTTCCTTAACCTTAACTATGTAACAACTTTTCCGTTGTCACAAAGCTTATTATTAATATCCTGTTGAATTAAGCCTTAACAGGTTTATTTCCTTTATATTCTCTCGAGTTTCTTTTTACAGCTTTTGTTTAGAAGATTAGTAGGGAGGAGAAGGTCATCTTTAGATTAAAGGCATTTAGTCCCTTTCAGAGAATGTAAGTGACCTTTCCTCTCTTCTCTAAAAAGATCCGCCTTGTCTCTTGTATTCCCATTTGGAATTGTTTTTTTTTGTATTGAAAGTTAGCGGACTCTTCAGGGTTTTCGAGAATGATTGGTGATGGAATTTTGTGAGCCTTGTTTTAGAAAAATATTGAGTTTATATAAAAACTAATTCTTCTTTGTTAACGTATAAAATTTGAATTTCTACATTTAATAAATTTCTTATTTGTCCGCTAGTGAAACATTCCGGTGCGATGCTTGTAATTGCTTTGGCGACTCTTTCTCTAAGATGAGCCAAATTCCCAATCATTTCACTGTAAACCAAATTCTTTACATAACCTCAAGGAAAAGATCTAATTCAGTTAGATTAGGTAAATGATCCACTTTGCATTACTTAACACCAAGGAAATTTCACACGCTATCCTGTTGGAATACGATTTGAAACGCTTGATTTTCGATTTCTTCAACTTATGGAAACACAAAACTTTTAAGCATATCTACACAGATAGTAATTACCGCTGATGGTATTTGCCTCAAGAAAAATACTCCGATAATTTTATCCCGCACCAAACATTTATTTAGGAGTCTCAAACGAATTCCTGTACAACTAGTGGATTTTCTGAGTCCCAAATTTGATAGTTGTGACGATTTATACATATGAAAAACTGTCTCATTCGATAATGCCATCTTTAAACCTTGGATTATTCTCAGAGTTTTTGAGCATATCAGTAACACATTCAACTCTGCTGCTTATTCGGTGGGTTTAATAGCAGGTACTTAACAATTGAATTTTATAGATACGAAGCTTGAACCTCTCTTTCATGATGTCCTGCAGAGTTGATTTTAGAATTTTCAGTTGCAAGCTGGATTTTTTCGGACTGTGACTACATGATTGTCGAATTGTTTTTACTGTTTCATTGGATATTCTAGATCTGGCCTAGTTTTTCCTTTCAGAACATTGCCTGTTTGAACCGCCGACGAAGATTAGTTTGACATGACACCTACATAGGAAGTTCAATTATCGCACAGCACCTGTTAAAATCTCACCATTAATAATTTTCGGAAACCCTGCAGTTTCGAACAGTACTGGAGCCTTTGGAGTTTCACTGCTTTGAGTGTGCTTCAGTCTCCTTCTTTTGAACATAGCAGCGACCGTGATCAGTATATGATTGATTCTCCAATTTCTGCTACTTCATTAATACTCACGTGACAACCTTTGAATCTACTTTTGCGGATAGGTTGGTTATCATTTAAAAAAAAAACAGGCTCGATAAGTTTTCTAACTTTAGCTTATCGTTGAGCTCGTCCAACTTTTGCTAAAAACTACAACTACTAATACCAGGTGTATACCTATGAAATGAGACTTTCAGCTATTAGACCACAGATGTCGCTAGGAGTATTTTTAAACTGTCCCAAATGTCTTATTTTTTTCGTCTGTCATCTGTCAACAATATTCAATTCATTGTTTGTGATGTTTCATACAACAACGCATTTTTTTCGCACTTAAAAATGTCAAGTTTCGTGCCTTCAAACTACGATTTGCGGACATCGTTGATTTTCTGTTATCAATTGAAGAAAAACGCTTCTCAAGCTCATCAAATGCTTATAGAAGCTTACGGTGGACATGCTCTAAGCAGAGCACAGTGCTTCAGGTGGTTTGAAAAATTCCGAAGTGGTGATTTTAGCGTGGAGAACGAGGAACGTGGCCGGCCACCGAAAAAGTTTGAGGACACCGAATTGCAAGCATTGTTGAATGAAGATGATGGTCAAACGCAAGAAATGATGGCAGAGCAGTTGGGAGTGACCCAAAAAACCATTTGCAAACGTTTGAAAGACATGGGCATGATTTTAAAGGTCGGAAGATGGGTGTCGCATGAACTGACTGAAAGGCAGCAAGAGAACCGAAAAACCACTTGTGAAATGCTGCTCTCCCGGTTCAAAAGGAAGTCTTTTTTGCATCGAATCGTTACGGGTGTATTTCTCCAATCCCGAGCGTAAACGATCGTATGGTCCGCCCGGCCACAAGCCAAAATCAACGGCCAAACCAAATCGCTTCGGCCGCAAGGCAATGCTGTGTGTTTTCTGGGATCAGCATGGTATGATTTGGTACGAGCTATTAAAACCAGGTGAAACAGTTGACGGTGCACGCTACCAACGACAATTGGCCGATTTGTACAGCGCTATACACCGAAAACGCCCAGAATATGCCGATCGGCGTCACAAAGTAATTTTTCTTGATGACAATGCACCACCACATCGAACAAGAGCGACCCGGGAATTGGTGGAGACGTACGATTGGGAACCGCTGGTGCATGCGGCTTACTCACCAGACTTGGCGCCTTCCGATTATCATTTGTTTGCATCGATGGGCCACGCACTTTCCGAGCAGCGCTTCAATTCTCACGAAGAAGCCAAAAAATGGCTCGATGATTGGTTTGCGGCCAAAGACGGCCAATTTTTTTGGCGCGGCATTCACAAATTGCCTGAGAGATGGGTAAAATGTGTCGCTAGCGATGGCTATTATTTTGAAGATTAAATTTGTAACCATTTTTTGTTAATAAACGTTTAAAATTGAAAAAAAAAGTCTCATTTCATAGGTATACACCTTACATCTCAATTCAAATCAAAATCTTTTTGTCTTATTGCGTTGAGTTTACATTAGACAAGTTTTAACCATAAAACGTATCAAGAAAGCAATAAGAAAGAAAAGTTTTTAGCAAAACTAAACCTATGAACGTGTATGTGTGGGTGTGCGTGTGTGTGTATGGGACGCTTTATTTCGCCAACTAAAGTTAGAAGATTTTACCTTCGGCAATTTAGGAGAATTTCTGAAATTCAAATGAGCAGACGGAAGCTATTATCGTAGGATTGCAGTTCACACAAACGATGTGAGGGTTCGATTCACTTAATTTTTCATAAATTCGGAATTTATTGCAAACTTCAAGGTGGGTACCCACACTCAGAGTGCTGCCTGTATCAAAGAGTACTTGGCCTCAAGCAAGAAGCACCCCTCTTTTACCTTTGAACTTCAAAATCCTGTATAAGACGTTTATTTTACCCACATCACATACATGGTATACTTAATGCACTTTCATTTTCGAGAAATTAGTTTCAGACAAGAAGAAATTAAATGTATAAACTGACAATGAGATAAGCAAACACCCAGTTCACTGTATCTGAACCAAACAAATGTTTGCGCTTTTTCTTTAATAAAATCAAATTTTAAATAAAGAATAGTTATTAGATTACATAGTACTAAGTATGTAAATGTGTTGAAGTAGTTTAAATATACCAGGGCTAATCGAGAAGAATTTTACATAAAAAAGTCATATTTTATGGGCCAACGAAAAACCAACCTAGAAATCTAGGCTATAAAGCGTAGGAAATGCACAACCAAAAGAGAAGATTAAAAATTAAGTTTCTCTCTTTATTTTAGCTAATAACTTTAAAGTTGATTTCTATTTTTAGAAAATTCACCATTAAATTTTAAAAAATGAAAATTGAAGATTGAATAGAAATAATTAGCTGCAGCTAATTACAAATATGTTTTACACTTGAATATAATTATAAAATTAATTTTATAGTAAATAAATTAGAAGTTTATTAACAAATAATAATAAATTACTTTTACTTTTACTTCTGTAATGATTTTGTAAAAAGAAGAAAGATTAACCGTTAAATTTGTACAAGAGTAGAAAATCTCAATTTTATTTTTATTAAGTTTGAAAGTTAAATCAACGCCAATTAAAATTTAAAAAAAACAAAAACAATGGAACGTTTTCTAAAGTTTTAATCATAAGATTGTAGGTTAAATGTCAATGTCATTTTCAAAATTCAAAGTATTATGTGGGACCTAATTACATTTCTTGTCGTAACAATAATAATAGATTTAATGTCTTATTTAAATTGGTCTTAAAAGACACCATTTCATATTAACTTTAAAATAAATCATTTTCAAGGTAATAATAAACAAAAATATTGTAAACTAAAATGAAAGTTTTCTTGGTGTGTCGCTCTCTAACAATATAAAATCATCAAATTATCACTATTGTTATACTGACCAAGTGACATATAAAACTAAAATCGAAAGGAAAACGAGCCCATGTAGCGCATCTGTGTTCGGATACTAGAAAGAAGTTTAATAAGAAAATCTTTAGATTGAACTTTCTGCATCATTTATTGTTCTATAAACGCACCAAGCGTGACGTTTTCGTTCACTTACCACCTGTAGCAGTAAAATTCTTACAGCACTGATTAATTTCCGTACCCTTAAAAAGTTCTTAAGTCGTAAACTTTTTTGTTACAGGCATCGGCATTACGAAGAAGAAAACGAATGGGGATGCGGCAATTGGTTGGAATACACACTGGTAGTAGTATTAGCCAGTATATTGCTACTTGGAGCTGTAGGACTAACAATATTCTGGGTTTTGAATTATCATCAGGGATTTGCATGGAGGAATGATGTTGCAGAGAAACAGTTTAATCTTCATCCAGTTTTAATGGTCGCCGGTTTCATCACTTTCAGCGGATTTTGTAAGTTAAAGCTTAAACTTTTAATGACCACTTGGACAAAAAGTAAATTTACTCTTTTTGAAAATGAAAATAGGGAAGTGCAAGAATAACAAAAAGATTTTTATTTTCACTATACTTTAGTTACTTTGTTTTCAAGTTAAAAGAGAGAGCAGCTCAACTCTCTTGAATTAGAAAAGCGGGAATTAAACAATTTAACTTTGTGAATGGATAAACACAAGCTTGCACAGTATATTTTGATGGTGTTAATTTCCCTTTTATGTGGGAAATTTGTCACTAAAATCAGCTTACATCAGTTAGCTTGATGGTAGCCGTATCATGTTGTCATTATTTTTTTATATGACCATAAAAATCCACTTAAACGTTATTTATGTCATTGTTACAATACACTAGTAGTAGGATAGATCATGTCGAATAAATTGGGACTGTTACTCATAAAATAATGGCTTTCATCAGAAACAGTCTGATTCTTTCAAACAAATAATCCATTTTACTATTTATTTATCATTTTGGATATCTCCTGCTACTAAATTATCTTTATTTGATTTATATTATGGCAAACTGTTGCTGGAAAAAATAAAATCAGATCTCATTTCTTATCTTTATAAAAGAGTTGTAGAATAAGTCTTACACGGATTAAGATATAACTTACCTGTCGTATTTCTGGAGACCTAAAAAGCTGATAAGGTAGGGCATCACAACTATCAGATTGCTCACTTTAATGAGCACAAGATTTATTTCTGGCCTCTGCTGACGATGATGCTTAAAAAAGTCAGTTTAGTGAAATTTAAATCAGTGTCGCTTAAAACTTTTTAATTAATTTGGTGTAGTGAGCTTAGTGAGATACAGTCTTGTTGATAATCCGCTAAGCTATGTATAGCAAGATATCATGCTGAGCTAGTTTCACACGTACACAAATTTGAGATACATCTTCAAAATTTCAAGGTTTCTTAGCCTGAATAAGACTGTCTTTTATATAGGCCTATGTTTACTTTCGCCCTTTTGTACGCTATGATGAAAAGGACATGTGTTCAGTTCATTACTTTGTAGAGTTTGTAATCTCTTAATTGTCATGCCATGCGAAAGAGCTCCTCGATATGGGATCAAAAAATTTAAAGTTTTGGAAAATTGTGAACAGATAAGGGTCATATATAGATCGACCAAGCCTCCTTGGACAAACAAACAGTGAAATCTGATTTTGCTAATTCAACGGCTGTTTGTGAAATTTTGCCACTAGTACTTCTAATATCTCACATAGTATTTGTATTCATATTAGTGGACTAAATTTTCTTGCAAAATTCTATCCTTATCTGTCTTAATATTCTTGGATCAAGCTTACTGAGATAGGACTATGTGTTTGGGGTCAGAAGTTTATAAAACTTCAAGAGTTTGCAAAAACCTGAAGTTTTACAAGGATTTGGGACGTCACAAAAAAGACTCATAAAGACCCAAAAACAAAGGCTTACAAGAAAAAGGCAGGGTTTCGCAAATACTTGGATTCTTACAAAAATCGTAAGCAAGAATGTGAAAGTGCACAACGACTCGAGAGTCTCGCAAGGAAACAGAAACCTAAATAATGACGCATCCTGACGAGATTCACTCTTGAGAATGCAACATAGATTTACTTTTTAAAATCCGAAGATTACTAATGTCGAATTTTGCAATCTTAATTATTATTGAATCAAGAATTTTGATAAAAAAGTCGAACAAAATGATTTATCAGCTGTTTAACTTCTCCGAAGTTTATTGATTCCTTGACTGCTGTCTCTATATCTCTCTGTACAGCCCAGCGGGCCAAGAGTTGAGAACTGTAGTTTGTGATCTTTGGACCACCATTGATCGCAGCGAAATGCTACTTAGGATGGGATACCAAGAGAGTATAGATAAACAATGTTCTCTTGAAGATAAGGATCTGGGTCATATCAAAGTCCATTAACTTCTTGATCTTTGACTACTGTCTCTCTATCTCTCTTTACAGCTCAGCGGGCCAAGAGTTGAGAACTGTAGTTTATGATCTTTGGACCACCATGGTGCATCAGCCATTGATCGCAGCGAAATGCTGCTTAGGATGGGATGCCAAGAGAGTATAGATAAACAATTTTTTCGTGAAAATAAGGATCTGGGTCATATCAAAGTCCATTGATTTCTTGATCTTTGAGTACTATCTCTCTATCTCTTTTTGCAGCCCAGCGGGCCAAGAGTTGAGTTTCCTTGCATTTTTCAAGATGATAAAGATATAGATCAGGGTCATATTAAAGTCGAATTTCGGTCGAAGAAAAAATCGGTTCAAACAAATATATTTTTTGCTTCAATATAGATTTCATTTTTATTTTTGGTTCAGTGCAGTTTTTACGGTTAGAAATTACTGTTGCAGATCTGAACAGGATTAAGAACAGAACTAAAGATGAAAAATTAAGATTGTCCGAGTTTACTGTAAGCGGAACTCGAATCCTTTGTAGCAGAAAGCTAGATTTGATTAAAATCTCTTTAAGCTAAACCCTTAGTAAGTAAAGATTTCGCCACCTCTGGTAGCTTTAGCTTAGGTTTTGCTTTTTCATCAGATCACGATCAGACTTTGACCTGCACTAAACCACTTGCAGTGACTCATAGTTGAGCTTCACCCTCCATCAGATCTCCAATAGTGACTCATGGTTAAGCTTTGCTGTAAATGAGATGCTTTAGATGACCTACAGTAGCTCAAAGTTGAATCTCGCCTTCCATCAGATCAATCGTGGTGAAATGTCAAGCTTCGCCTTCTATCAAACTAGACAATTAAGCTGTAACTCACTCACTTGCAGTTTTCCAAAGTTGAATCACACCCTTCGTCGTATCAAACGTAGTATCCCACGATCTAGATTTGAAATAAATCAGATCCATTAAATAATTCCTGTAGTAATTCACCCACTTGCTGTGAGTCAAACTTACATCTCGGGCTGCATAAAATCAAGCGTAGCAACTTACGCTTTAGCTTTTGATCCGATTACCTACGATTGCTCACGTCAGGATTCATTTTCTAACAGATCAACCGTAATAATTCAATTTTAAGTTTTGCCCTTAATTAGATCCATTAGACAACGCGTGCAGCAACTCACTCACTTGCTGTTGCATCTCGGCCTAGTTATCCGACCTGTATGAGTAAACTGGAATCATTAGCAACAGCCATTACTCCCTGATTGTTACTTCTTGGGCTCTTGCCAATTAATGATTCTTCAGGAAAGGACGGACTACAAACGTATAAGTCTGCTGAAGAAACTGCTAAGATTTGACATACCACTGAGCAAAATGAGTAGCCAAGACATAACAATGGCGCAAACATGAGTCCATAAAAGAATCTTGATCTCAACTTTCAAGAATTTTTCTTCCACGTGACTGGAATTTTTTAAATCTTTGTATTTACTCATCATTCTGAGTACTCAGAATACGTTACTTAACAGTAAAAACCATCTATAGTCGTAACACATTGAAGCAGACTCTCTTCTTAAATTGAGTGTTTTTGGGAAAAGTACCTCCTCAGGGTTGCAGAAAAACCACACAAATTCAAAATTAATTTTGCCAGTAAATTGTTATAGAATGAGACATCATTGGACCCATCACAGCACAGTCTAGTCCAGATATGGGTTACGCCAACTCTCTAATCAGTTGCAATTATCTGGTCTGTACCTGGAACTGTTTTTCCTGGGCTGCACTGTACCGTATAAAGTGGAGTTTCTGAGTCTTGGCCATTTTTTAGTTCTCGGGACTTGAGATTAGTTTCTTCTTGATTCCTGCGAATTATTCTCGAGATTCAAGCCAGTTTTAAAAGCTGGTTAATTCCGTCTTTACCTTTCAGGGACGAGCAAAGATCTTTCGTGTTTTTGATACAATGGTAAAGGAGGAGCGCTTTACCGTTCATAAATTTAGTATTAAACAAGCTTAAAAGCGGTTAAAAACTGCAACTGTGTCATTTTGAAACTCTTTAACACCAAAAGTTAAAGCTAAAAATATTTGCCTTAAGAAGAGATTGAATTATAACGACGATGCGTATCTTGTCAATAAATAGTTTTGAACATAAGAAAGTCTTTTAGGTTAAAGATTTCTAGTCTCAAGTCAACTAATAAATTTCAGGCACACGCAACATGTTGGTTCTGAGCCTGTTGAAGGCTCTCCAAGTAGGATATGGTAACTGGATGCCTCTTGGTTCCGAGGCCTCAACAGAGAGAGAGGCCTTCCATAGCTGACAACAGTCGTCTGGTAGTGGTTTTAAGTACGTCCGTGGAATTTATAAAGCTTTTCCTAGATTTTAATCTTGTTTAATACCTTTGTTGTCCAAACAAGGGGTGCCTTGGGTCAGTTGCTTGCTTTTTCCTCTCAACTACCGAAGCAACTTCCCTTCTAATACGTAGAGGGGCAATACCTATGATGGGGTAAATTCTATTTGTTGGAGTAGGTTTTAAACATACAAACAGTTATTGTACGATTGACTATATGAGTGTGTGCAGAGCGACCCCATACTGCAGCTGACTATTCCACAGTTGAGAACCATAAGGCCAAATAGAAGTTTGGAACACACTTGGTTGAGCTCCGAAAGTGGTACCAGTCAGTCAGATTCCTAGATCATATTTTTGCCTTGGTGTCCTGACACTGGACTCTTAAGTATTTTGGTTTGCTACACTGTTCCAAAAGTTGTCTTCTTCAAGTTATGTTTAGTCTTCTCCTCGCCTGGCTATTAAGATGATAAACGCATACCTAGATTTTTTTAGGGTTAGGTTTCAACGAGTTCTTGTCATAGTAGTCTGCTAGCTTTTTACATTCTGCCTCTTTGAAACTTCTCTCCTGAGTCGCTATGGCCTGGTCATCAACATATATGAAACGCCTTGTTTCAGGGTTAGATGGTATATCGTTGGTGTATACATTATAAAGAAGTAGTGCAAGTACACTTCCTTGTGGAAGGCCGTTCTTCTGGTTCCTCCAACGACTGTTCTTCGATTGAAAGATGACACAGAGGCAACAATTTTGGACTAAGTATTTCAGTAGGTTTGTTAGACCCAAATTTTTGGTAACGTTGTATGCTTTTACTAATATTTTTGGTGATTTACAGTATCGTATGCAGCAGAAAGGTCTGTGTAAGCCACACGTGTTATTTGCTTCTGCTCAAACCCATTTTTAATGTTTTGAGTGAGATTAGTATTTGGCCCACATTGGATTTCCTGGATTAGTAAAAAGTCACTTATGTTTTAATCTCATATGTCAGACAATAAAACTTCTTTATGTACAGATATTCCTTCAATGTTTATTGAAGTCGTCACCAGGGTTGATTTTGAAATATATAATATAACTTTTTCATTTTTCTTTGTTTCTGGTGATCCGATGTTGGAAGGATTGGCCGACTAAATCATTTCCAGGGGACGCCCGATTGCTCTCGACTTTCAGATCAGATGTGCTGTTTAACTCTTTGAACGCAATCTTCGTGGAGGCTTTTTCTGTGTTCCTCATAAACGTGCTTATCATAAATGATTGGTACTTCTTATAGCTTGTATCGTTCCACTTCTCAGTGAAATCGTTTGTCGGCCTTAGTTAACAC
>VTPC01008466.1:0-13006 GCA_011009095.1 Ignelater luminosus
CATGATTGTCTTCTCCGTGAAACGAAACCAAAAAAACGAAGAAGCTTTTGCTTCTATGCAGATTCCAGCGAGAGATATTGTTCTTTAGACAGTTGTTACAGGGTCTTTGACAGGGAGCAGTTTTAGGCCGTCTGCTATTCAATATAATGATTGACGACTTGAAAACTACTATTGAAAGCATTCCAGGAGTTTCGTGTTTATTTAATGCTAACGACGTCATTCTGTGCGCTACAAGTAGCAATATAAAAAGTCTAGAGAAAGCTGTGGAAGCAGTCAAACACTGAATGAACGAGCATGAAGGTATTGTCAGCATCGTAAAAACAGTCTTCCAACTGTACACAATGTCCACTAAAGCTGCACTGTTGAGTATAACATACAGCGATGTGAATTTAGAAAAAAACTAACCTCTCAAAATATCTTGAAGTTTCCTTGGATACTAAGTCAACATAGTCAAATCACATTAATAGTTCAGTTGACTGGGCCAGCACAAAAACCTTTTAAAAAGACTTACAGGTACCAAATGGGGAGGCAACACAGGATGTATTGACACCTGCATATAAAACATATGTCAGAACAACCATCACATATGCCAGAGAAATAGCAGGTCCCTTGTCAGTCCCAGTAACCTAGAAAAACTAGAAAAAGTAAAAAATAATGCATTACGAATAATTAATGGAGGAGCTAAGTCAACTTTAATTGCCGCTTTGTAGGGGCAGACAGGAAAAGAACCTCTAGAGACCCGAAGAGGAAAGATTACTCTCAAAGTTTGGGAGAGATCCAGAATAGTGACAGTGCTACTAGCAAAACTACAAAGCCGCTAGCATTCGCTTAAAAACCAAATACAGTCAAAAACACGGCATAAAACTAGAAACCACAAAACCTCTTCAAAAGCACTATAAAGGCTTTGAAAAACTACCATCAGTTGGACTAACACTTATGGGTCATAACTCGAATAAGTCAATGTCCCTGCAGCAATACGCGCTGTCAACTATATCCAATCTCTAAATCCAGCAGAAGTGGCTCCACATTTATACTGACAAGTCTTCCATTCCTCATACTGGGGTAGGTTTCTACATAACAAAATTAGTAGATTCTTAGCCTGCAATTCTTGCTTTATTCAACAACTCTAAAGCTGATTGCTCCCGCACGCTGTAATGCAGAGAACTGCTGTCTAAATTAATATGTGATGCATGGACAATCGCCCTACAATGGATGGTGTACCTGGTAACGAGAGGGCTGACTAGTTGGTTATGCTAGGAACCACTGTAGAGCAAACAAACAGTTTTGTGTCAATGGGCTCATCAAGAAATAGTATAGACAATAAAATCAATCAGCTAACCAAAGAATATCTACAGGAAGTCAGCCGCAGGAAGCCATGGGAGTGTCTCGTTACATCGGGGCAGATGTCGCGCCAGTTTCGCAGATCAAAGGCTGTGGTTGCGTTTCGTGCCCTAACCGGTCACGACTGTCTCCAGGCGCATCTCCACTGCATTGGGCTAGCGATTCTGATATCTGTCTACTCTGCACCTCTGTAACGGAGGTGGGCCTGGCCGACATCCCCATCCGCACCATATCTTGTCTATACTGGCTCAGTGTCGAATGGCTAACCAGCCTCGGATGCGCGTTGGATAAAGTAAAGTAAGTATGCTATTCTTGAAATATTAAAGCTTTGCATGAAATAAAAGAGAATTTAAGAAAAATAATGTTACGTCCAGGAAATGTCTGCATATTTTAGAACGAAAAATATCAAAAATTATTTTGTCTGCTGACGTGACTATGTTAACTGTTGAAATAAATAAAAATATTTTAAAATAATTTAACATAACTTAACCACTCTAGAATAATTATAAAATAGGAAATATGATTTCAATGCAAAACTTACAAGAAAAATTAAGAACTTTTACGTAGGATACAACATTCTAAGCGTATGGTCAGCTCTAACCTACTGAGTTGCTACGACAGAATTTTATTAAAAAAGAAAGAAACAGAAACATTACCTCTATCTACCCAAAAATTAAAGTTACGCGCTACAATATATTGACATTACACTAAAAATTCAGAAAATTTGACTTATTGAAAATTTTTTGCACGTTTGTTGTTTATTGTTTAGCGTTTGCTACTTTACGAATTCTTGTAGTTCATATCGATATTATGAAAAAAAAATTCAGAGAGGGTGACGCATTTTTTAAAATGAAAATATTTTGACAATTTACATATTAGCAAAAATATTTACACATTGCTACGTTTAGGCTTTACGCAATGCGAGATAAAGTTCATGATTATTATTAATATTAAAACATCAACTAATGGTTATATCAAATAAACTGCTTAAATTGATTTTAAGCTAATAGCCTGATAAAATAAAAGGGATAAGATCCGCCATAAGTAGAATCAAAATACGAGGGTGGTCTGAAAAGTTTCCAACCTAACAAAGATACAAGACATTTTTTCTGAAATTTTCTTTTTATTTTTTAACATAGTCTCCTTGTAACTCTACACACTTCTCCCAGCGTTGCTCTCATCTCTGTAACCCGTCCAAATAGTACTCGGCATTTTTCTCTGCAAAATAATTGTTCACGAAGGTAATTGCCTCTTCATTTGACGAAAATCTTTGTCCTCCGAGCGCAATTTTTAGATGAGGGAACAAAAAGAAGTCGCTTGGGGCTAGATCTGGTGAGTAAGGCGGATGGTCAAGCAGTTCAATCCGTAATTCGTGGATTTTCGCCATGGCAACCGCTGAGGTGTGAGACGGTGCGTTGTCTTGGTGAAACAGGATTTTCTTTTTCTGCAAATGTGGCCGTTTTTTCGCAAGTTCTGCCTTCAGCTTGTCACGTAATGATGCATAGTATGCTCCTGTAATGGTTTTTTCTTTTTGAAGATAATCGATTGAAATAGCTCCATGACTATCTCAAAAAACAGTCGCCATCACTTTCCCAGCCGAAAAAACAGTTTTTGCTTTTTTTGGAGTCGGTTCCCCCTTTGCAGTCCACTATTTGGACTGTATTTTTGTTTCGGGCGTATAATGGTGTATCCAAGTTTCATCTACAGTAATTAATCGGCGCCAAAACTCGAATTTATTTCGCCTAAACTGCGTCAAAAGAGCGTTGGAAATATTCATTCCAACACGTTTTTGGTCTAACGTGAGCAAACGCGGCACCCAACGCGCGGACCGCTTTCTCATGCCTAAATGTTGATTTAATATGTGACAAACACGTTCTTTTGACATGTTCATAACCTCCGTTATCGCTCTCACTTTAATTCGGCGGTCGTCTAGCACCATTTGGTGAACTTTGGCGATGTTTTCGTCGGTAGTTGCAGTTTTTGGACGTCCTGAACGTTCATCGTCTCCCAAGCTCTTACGGCTACGTTTAAATTCAGCAGCCTAAAGTTTCACTGTGGTAAATGATGGTGCAGAGTCCCCATACACAGAATCCAACTCATCTTTTATTTGCGAAGGCGTATTGCCTTTCAAAAAAAAATATTTAATGACAGCTCGATACTCGATTTTGTCCATTTTCACAAAAAAACTCACATCAACTCACTCAAACGACTGTTACATAAAAACTGCGCGTCCAAAATGGCTGAAACTTTGGTGAGTAACTGTTAACAGATGAACCACGAAATTCAGTAGCTTTTATTTACGAGTGCTGCCATCTTCACGTTGAGGTCGGAAACTTTTCAGACCACCCTCGTACACCGATAGTCGAAATTAACGTACAGATAAAATTCTTTTGAAAACAAACGTAATGTTGTTATAACCTATGAGATCACGTCGGTGCACAGTGTGTTCCATTTTCAACGGTTACTACAAGAAATAAACCAATTTTGTAAAGCAAAATTTACTGGTAAAAATGAAATATAGCATTTGTCTTCTGTTTTCGAGCTATAAACAAAAATCCAAGATTTTTCGTTTTCTTCAAAAAATTGTTAAGTTATTAGCAGAAAATCTAATCGCGTATTTAAAATTTCATCGCTGCCAATAATTTTCGGATTAGAAATAAAACTCTGATTTTTTAAGATTTTTCTAAATACAAGTCATAATTGGCTTATCATCCGTTGGAAAGAGAATAGAAAGAGCCTTTTAACAATCTAGTCTGATATATTTATTTTTGAAAATGCCAAAAATATTGCAACATAACATATTTATAAACTCCAGTTTAACTAAGACGCTACTGGTTTTAGGCAGGCTAAACTCAGTGACGATAAGAAGGAGTCATACATTCAATAAAACACAAAAAATAGATAATTAATGCATATGTATATTGAAGGAATCAATCAATAAGGGCGCTAGTTTTTCCAAACGAGAAACACAACAATCTACAAGAATTTTTGACAATTCCAAAAAAGGCAATTAAAGACAATTAATATTAGCAAAGTTAAATTTAATAATAAAAATTTTAAATAATTTTTTAAATAATAATACAAAATTTTCAGTCAGTAAGATGTTTGATCTAAATCTTCAAGAAATACCCTATAAATAAGTTAAATTTTATTACTTAAAACATTCGATTTATACGTACAATTAAAGGTAATAAAATTTAAAATCAATATTTACACATAAAATTTTTTAAATAGAGAAATTTATGAATATACATAAAAGATTTTTAACTAGAAACTTATGAAACACTAACTAAGAGTGGAAAACAACAGACTTACCATGAGATCCGATACCCCGAATTTACAGCTCTGTAATTAGGGACGGATAGAACCTGAAACAAAATCCACAAAAAACCAACCCTTTTTGATTTGATTAAGACAAACAAAAATAATAATCAAAGAAGTTTTTGAAACAAGCTGTTAAGCTATCAACTTCGCCTGAATGCATTTTAGTGAATTAAGATAAAATACAAAAATGAAAAATGAAAAATATAGGGATTAGATTAAATTTAATACAATTAAATTGTAGAAATTCAAAAGATTAACGACTAAGTTGATAAAGTAGCACTAGCTGTTAAAATGTACACTAGATGCACAGGCATCTCGTGCTTCACGAATCCACCAGCAATTCCACTTGAAATTGAGACTAAAATCCAAGCCAGATAAGTTGATCGGGAGTAGAACAGAAATCACGAGACTGCGTAACTCTCCACAGAAACTAAAAATATCTTCCTACGATGCGAAGGAAATCTTTATAAAACAATCCCAGTTTTTAAGGTACGGTAAGAAGCCTCGCTGGAATTGAAGCACCCCTGTCACAAATACCAACAGCAAAACTGCCTAGAAGAAAGCTCTACTCTACTAAGTTCCCGGATCTCTAAAGTTAAATATTTAAATAATCAACAGGAGACACTCAGATGAAATTTCTGACAACCCACAACATCGTTAAGTAGCAATATTAAGTAACAATCTGAAAGGTCTCATCTCCCACGAGAACATCATTCTAAATTTTAATTAGGAAAAAGAGGAAACCAAATAAGCTTTACAAATATAGGAATCCTAACTTCAATTTATTTTGGTTAAACCAAAAACAAATGATCAACCACACCTGAGCTACCTCGAGAAAAATGAACAAGTAAGAACTAACATCTACCAAACTACACTGTTACGTGGTAACAATTTTTTTAATAATACAAGAAAAAAGAAGTGGTTTTTGATAGTACTTGTATATAATTTCAAAAAGAAATTTGACATTTTTGTTTTGCACGCCATCTATGGTATGCCGGTAGTACTAATCTTGGTGTATGCAGTGACGTCAAATGCATGTTATCCGCTTTTCTTTACGTTTCATACGTTCTTTTTAATTTTGTAGGTTTTTCTTTCCTACCCTTTAATTTCATTTTGTCTTATACCGTCTAAATCCGGTTGGAAAATTTCCATTATTGCGTAGTCATGACTGAGTAATCAAAATGGATTGTCGTCTACGTAGAAGTTATATTAAATATGAAACATACATGTAATTAACAAAAATGCAGCCACGCCATTAAACGCTACCCCTAGGTAAGCAGTTAAGTAGTTTATAACTACTGTAAGTATTTTGTTTTATTACTTTTTTGTTTTATTTGTGTGTAAGTTTGGTACCAAAGTTTTTAAATTAGACTGTTACAGTTATTGCCCCGTTTCATTTTGTATTTACCTGTAGATATAGTAGTGAATCTTTTATTATTAGAATTTTTGGTCCATTTAATCATTATTTGAGTTTGTAAACAAACGTTATTATACACAACTATTTTTCAGTGTTTGTTGTAAAGATAAGCGTAGTTGAAATTACAGGTAATAACGGGATTTTTCAATTCTTCCCTACCTCTAGTATTATTTAAAAGTAATAACGATAACAATCATATCAAAAAAAAATAGAATTGGATGGCGATTCTTCAAATTATCTTAAGTATTCACTTTATGTACAGTTGCAACAGAAATCACTAGATTTGCAAGTTTATACAGGACCGTATTTTTAAATCAGTTAGGTAAGGCTGTTCCAGCACCTAGCCACTTACCCAAATATCATGTACAAAAATGTAGAAAAAGTTGAAACTTGATAAATAAAAGGTGAAATGTTAATGACAATTACTAAATCGTGATAGAAAAATCCAACCTATCAAATTGCTAACTAGACCTATACTGCAATTATTAATTAATCAGAAATACAAGCCACAGCTGTAATAGTTCAATACACTGCAACAATAAAATTAAAATTTTGAAGAGTTATACCCTGTGTCCTGCTTGCTAAATTAAGCAAAATGAAAAAGTTTGTCAACCCTAAATTAATTTCAAAATTAAAGAAGCTAAATATTACAAGAACTTGTCCAACAAGAAAAATTTACAGAAACATACCAACAGCACCGATTAAATGCAACATATTAAACGAAAACAAAAGTGAACGTGACATCCAAGGTTTTAAAATTTAAACATAAACAAATTCGATATTTTAAACATTTTTACTAAGAAAGCAATACACAACAGGAAATTTAATTTCTAAATTTAGCTTTTATAAATTATAGATAAGTATATTTAATAGGTGAGTGTGCAGAGTTATGTGCTTAGTCGATGCGATGGTCTAATTCCTCTTCATTTGTGGCCCCGGGGATCACGTTTACCATGTATGCTTTTAATGGTTATAAAGAACGAGCAGAAATCAATTTAGAAACAAATTTTTTCCAGTTAGAAATTGCAAAATGCACGTTTGATTAAGACTTATATTACTACGTAAAATATGTGATGAATCTATCGGTAAGAAACCAGTACCAGTTGAACTTAAGTTAAACTTTTTGAATGTGTTGGCCAAAATTTTTGTGGGTACTTTTTTTTCAAACGGTTAAAAGCAACGAGATAATAATTGGTTTTCTTTTCCTGGGCTTAAAAAGCCTGAAACCGGTGATGGTTTTCTGGATTGAGGAAAAATAACTATTTACGTAAGTCTTTTCATTGGTTATGTCCAACAGTATTATTTATCTTAAAAAGGTGACAAGTACGAGGGTGGTCTGAAAAGTTTCCGACCTCAACGTGAAGACGGCAGCACTCGTAAATAAAAGCTACGGAATTTCGTTGTTCATCTGTTGACAGTTACTCACCAAAGTTTCAGCCATTTTGGACCCGCAGTTTTTATGTAACAGTCGTTTGAGTGAGTTGATGTGAGTTTTTTTGTGAAAATGGACAAAATCGATTATCGAGCTGTCATTAAATATTTGTTTTTGAAAGGCAATACGCCTTCGCAAATAAAAGATGAGTTGGATTCTGTGTATGGGGACTCTGCACCATCATTTACCACAGTGAAATTTTGGGCTGCTGAATTTAAACGTGGCCGTAAGAGCTTGGGAGACGATGAACGTTCGGGACGTCCAAAAACTGCAACTACCGACGAAAACATCACCAAAGTTCACCAAATGGTGCTAGACGACCGTCGAATTAAAGCGAGAGAGATAGCAGAGGTTATGAACATGTCAAAAGAACGTGTTTGTCACATATTAAATCAACATTTAGGCATGAGAAAGCTGTGCGCGCGTTGGGTGCCGCGTTTGCTCACGTTAGACCAAAAACGTGTTCGAATGAATATTTCCAACGCTCTTTTGGCGCAGTTTAGGCGAAATAAATCCAAGTCTTGGCGCCGATTAATTACTGTAGATAAAACTTGGATACACCATTATATGCCCGAAACAAAAAAAGCAAAAACTGTTTTTTCGGCTGGGAAAGTGATGGCGACTGTTTTTTGGGATAGTCATGGAGTTATTTTAATCGATTATCCTCAAAAAGGAAAAACCATTACAGGAGCATACTATGCATCATTACTTGACAAGCTGAAGGCAGAACTTGCGAAAAAACGGCCACATTTGCAGAAAAAGAAAATCCTGTTTCACCAAGACAACGCACCGTCTCACACCTCAGCGGTTGCCATGGCGAAAATCCACGAATTACGGTTTGAACTGCTTGACCATTCGCCTTACTCACCAGATCTAGCCCCAAGCGACTTCTTTTTGTTCCCTCATCTAAAAATTGCGCTCGGAGGACAAAGATTTTCGTCAAATGAAGAGGCAATCACCTTCGTGAACAATTATTTTGCAGAGAAAAGTGCCGAGTACTATTTGGACGGGTTACAGAGATGGGAGCATCGCTGGGAGAAGTGTGTAGAGTAACAAGGAGACTATGTTGAAAAATAAAAAAAAATTTTCAGAAAAAATGTCTTGTATCTTTGTTAGGTCGGAAACTTTTCAGACCACCCTCGTATGTTGTTTAACTTTATTTTAATCTTCACTCTTATTACACCACGCATAAAAGATTGTTAAAGAAAATTAAGAAGATTATTTAAATAGTTTACTTGTTTCATTTCAGAAATTATTTGTAAACGTAATATAAAAAATGTTTCTAATAGGTAACCAGTCGTAGTTTCGAATTTACTTTGTATTCCAGTAGAGAAAGAGATAGAAACAGCTGTGCAGAATCAAATTTGAATGTACAAGGAAAGATAAATTTAAAAACATTTCATAATTAATTTGCAATTCTGCGAGCTTTTATAAAATAATTGTTTATCATATAAAATGTGAAAAGTAGAAATTTAAACTAGAAACATTTGAATTAAAAAAAACTGTTTTAATAAAAACACATTGAAAAGAAATTATTTTTACAAATTCTATTTAGTTTTAAGTTATTAATTTAAAATTCTGTTAAGATTTAGTTTATAATTTTTATTAATTATTTAAAATAATGTAATAAATTATAAAAGCAACTAATAATTGTAACATTATTATATTAATAAATTGTGAAATTGTAAAATTAATACCTGTTACATTAAATATTCAAGATAATAAGCGGGTTTTCATAAAACATAGAATTGTTGTATTTTAAGACATAAAACAAAATTATGTTGCAAAATTTGGAGGTCCTCGATAGTTGTTTTGTCACAGGTAATATTCTGTAAACGTAGCAAAAAGATTTTAATTAAATAAGAGGAGTAAACATTTAAATTTAATTAATATTTTATTTAAATTTGACAAATATTCAAAATTAATTTTTGAAACTCTATTTTAAATTTATTAATTCATAGTTAAATTAATTAAATAAACAGTTTATAATTGTTTGTGAAAAGGTTGTGATAGCCTATTTTTAAAATTTTTATTTGTTTGGGTGTACAACGTCTTATCTTAAGTGTGGTGTGATAACTTAAAAACTTTCATTTTTTTAATTTTTTGATTTTTGACAAGCATACCACTGCAATATATAATTGTATCCACAGCATTAAATAAAAATGATCACGCTAAACGAGGTGCATTCTGACCAATTAGCCAAGAGAAATTCCTAGAAGATTAATCTCGGATGGGTTTCTATCAACAAATCCTTGGATTTCACACTTTGAAGAATTACTTTTGAGTTACATCAATGCTGTGGTGTAATTAAATATAAAAGATTTTCGATATAATATTCATGTCAGAATCCACTGCAATATATACTTATATATTGACGGTCAATCTGAGATAATCCATTTACGAGGGCTGTTTGACGGAAGCGTGACTTTCCGCTAGATGGCGCTGATATCGGTAAATCGAAAACATTAGCATATACGTCAGTCTTTTAGAGGCTTAACCTCCAAATTTCATGTCAATCTGTGAAATAGTATACATTTGACAGTTATAGAAATCAATTAAGTTTGTGCTATTTTGTAAATATGGAAAAACGTGAATTTCGTGTTTTAATTAAACATTATTTTTTACGTGGAAAAACAGTGAAAGAAACTGAGGAGAAATTACGGAAATATTACGGTGAATCTGCTCCATCGCATGGAATGGTTTCCAAGTGGTTTAATTCATTTAAAACTGGCCGTATGAGCACTGATGATGGTGAACGCTCCGGGCCCTTACAAACGGTCACTACTAAGGAAATCGTTGACAAAATCCATAATATGGTAATGGCTGATCGACGTTTGAAAGTGCGCGAGATAGTTGATGCTGTTGGCATCTCAATCGAACGGGTGCATAATATTTTACACGAACATTTGCATATGAAAAATGTATCAGCAAGATGGGTGCCGCGATTACTCACAGTGGACCAAATGAGAATTCGTGTTCAACTTTCAAATCAATGTTTGGTCATGTTACAACGTAATCCAGTTGAGTTTTTTCGCCGATATGTGACTGTTGACGAAACCTGGATCCACCACCACACCCCTGAGACAGAGGAACAGTCGAAACAGTGGATTTCACCAGACGAACGTGCACCAAAGAAGACTAAAATTGGTCACTCGGCTAAAAGGTTATGGCGACTATTTTTTGGGATTCTAAAGGCATAATCCATATTGACTATTTGGAAAGGGGTAAAACAATAACTGGCCAATATTATGCTGATTTATTGACCCGTTTTGATGTTATCTTAAAGAAGAAACGCCCACATTTGGCACGTAAGAAAGTGCTCTTTCATCACGACAACGCCCCATCTCATTCATCCGCAATTGCGACCGCTAAATTGGTACAATTACGCTACGAATTGCTTCCCCATCCACCATACTCACCGGATCTGGCCCCAAGCGACTTTTTTTTATTTCCGAATTTGAAAAAATCTCTCGCAGGAAAAAAATTCACATCAAATGCAGAGGTTATTGCTGCAACGGAGGCCTATTTTGACGAGTTGCCAAAAGAACATTTCTCAGACGGCTTAAAGAAATTGGAAAGTCGTTGGACTAAGTGTGTAGCACTTGAAGGGAACTATGTTGAAAAATAATAAAAAAAATCTAGGCTAAACCTGTTTTTTATTGAAATGTCACACTTCCGTCAAACAGCCCTCGTATTCTGGGTTAAAATAATATGGGTTTTCGTTATCATTGCAACAGCATAAGATATTATATCTATTTATATATAATTTTTTTGTAATCATCAATATAATTTTCCAAAAATAAATTAAAATACGAGAGTAAGGTGAAAAGTTCTCGGCCTAACACAGAGATGGCGTTCCAATCAGCGAAAATTTATGATTCCTGCCTAGGTGCACGTGTCATTAGTTCGTATGACAAGTTTCAACTTGTTCTCTCGAGTAGTTTGTTTACACGAATTTTCGCAGTAGACGTCTTGCGTGTTTTTCGTTAACATGGATAAACTTAAATATCGTGCGGTCATAAAATTCTTCGTTTTGGATGGATTAATCCCTAAGGAAGTTCATCCGAAGTTAACAAAAGTTTACGGGGATTCTGCTCCTTCAATGTCAACCGTTAAAAAGTGGGCAGCTGAATTTAAACGTGGTCGCACGTCCCTCGAAGATGACCCACGTGAAGGACGGCCAAAAACCGCAACCACACCGAAAACCATTGAAAAGGTGCACGATATCGAGCTGGACGATAGGCGTGTGAAGATGAGTGAGATAGCTGAGACCGTGGGGATATCGGAAGAAAGGGTGCGAAACATCTTACACAAAGAATTAGGGATGCGAAAGCTCTGCGCAAGGTTGGTGCCGCATTTGCTGAATATCGATCACAAGTAAATGCGCAAACGAGTTTCGCAGCAATGTTTGGACCGATTCAATAGGGATCGGATCGATTTTGTGAGGCGATTTGTTACAATGGATAAGACATGGGTCCACCACTACACGCCAGAAACGAAACAGCAGTCGAAGCAGTGGGTGGAAGCCGGTGGTTCAGCGCCAAAGAAAGCTAAGTCGATCGTATCTGCTGGAAAGGTCATGTCCAGTGTGTTTTGGGATGCGAAAGAGATTCTGTTAATAGGTTACCTTGAAAAAGGCAGAACAATTACAGGCGAATATTACTCCAACCTTCTTGACCAGCCGGATGCCAAAATTTGAGAGAAGAGGCCTGGCTTGTAGAAGAAAAAAACATCTTTCACCAGGACAACGCACCTGCTCACAAAGGTGCGTTGGCAATGAGAAAACTGCGGAATTTGGGGTACGATTTGCTCGGCCATCCCCCCTATTCTCCTGATTTGGCACCCTCACACTTCCATCTGTTCCCAAACTTGAAGAAATTTGTTTCTGGGAAGCGCCTCGCGTCCGATGAAGAAGTTGAGAAGACCGTAGATGGGTATTTTCATAGCCTTCTAGACTCTCACTGATGTTAGAGGAGATTATGTAGAAAAATAAAATAATTTTTTAACTTAAAATCGCAGTCTTTCATTGTCAGGCCGAGAATTTTTCATCTTACCTCGTATAAGCAAAATATCTAGAACGTGTGATTATATAGAGTTCTCCAATATTTCATTAAAACTGAGATTAACAAATTAAACTAGCAAGTACACAACAGACTCGGAGATGCAGAGACTAAATTTAAAAAGTTTAAAAGCAAATATTTTGATGGTATGTGCTTAGGAAATAAATTTTTTGACGTTATTGCAAGTCCCACTTTTAAAAGTTTAGAAACATTAAATATTTCTCTAGCCTCCAATAATGAAAATAATTTCTAAATATAAATAAAGGTTATGTGACCAATTTAAACGAGATTACAATTAGTAACATGATAATAAGATATAACAGAATAATTCAAAAGGCGAGATTGTATAGTTAATGAAACGATAAAAAATGAAGTAAAAGCAGTAAAAAAAAATTAAAACACCTTCGTATAATTTAATTAAAAGCACTCTTT
>VTPC01008466.1:18006-53832 GCA_011009095.1 Ignelater luminosus
ATGTCTATATGTTTCCCTCGTTTTGAGTTTTCATAAGTACTTGACATAGAGATTGCACTTATATTGTCCATGAATAAAATAGGTAACACAAAATTATTAAATTCCGTCAATATTCCTTTTACATAAACTAGTTCTTGAGCTGAGGCTGCACCAGCTATATATTCAGCTTCACATGTTGACAATGCTACACAATTCTGCTTTTTTGAGAACCACGACACAGGATTACCACAATATAACACAACACATCCACTAACACTTTTCCAGTCCACTTGATCTCCTGCCCAATCTGCATCTGAGAAACCTTTTAGCTCATTCTTTCCTTTCTTATAATGTAGTCCAAAATTCTGAGTTTGCTTCAAATAACGCAATACCCTTTTTCCTGCTTTCCAAGCTTGTTCAGTAGGCGTATCTAGTAATCGACTCAAGTAGGAAACCGTGAACATGATATCAGGTCTAGATGTTGTAGCCAAATACATCAAGCTTCCTATTAATTGTCAAAAGGGAACTTGTTTTATATCTTGATCTACGTTAATATGTAGATTTACTTCCATTGGTGTAAAACATCCTCTACAGTCAACCATATTGAAATTTTCCAATATTTTATTTATTAATTTTGGTTGAGTTATTATTAATTTATCTCTAGTTCTTGTAATTTTCATCCCCAAAAAATTAGAAATATTTCCTAAGTCTTTTGCTTCAAATTCATCTTTTAACAACGTGACTGTTTCTTCAATTCTTTTGGCTGTTCCAATCAAAATAATATCGTCTACATACAGTGACATCCATATGTCTGTGTGAACGTACATACAAAAATCATATTGGGATCTTCTAAAACCTTTTCCAAGAACTACTTCATTAAATCTATTGTTCCAACATTTTGGTGACTCCTTCAGGCCATATAATGCTTTGTTTAATTTTAATACTTCATCTTTCTTAACTTCAACTCCTTCTGGTATTTTAATATATATTTCAGAATCTAGGCTGTAGGTATGTCTAATTGTCTTATCATCCAATCCTTTTGTAAGGCATGAACTAACATAGTTCTTATGGTAGTCATTCTTGCAACTGGAGAATATACTGGATTTGAAAAACTCTCCTCCTGTATCTGAAAACCTTTAGCCACTAATCGAGCCTTTTTGCTACCATTCTCTTTAGTTCTAAAAACCCACTTCGTGTCTATAACATTTTTATCTGAGGGTAATTCAACCGGAGTCCATGTTTTTAATTTCTCCAATGATTCTATTTCTTTCCTTATTGCTTCATCCCAGCCACCGACTCGTTTTGCTTCATCAAAAGTTTCTGGATCGCTTTCACTTGTCAATAAGCAATATGCTGTATACGTTTCATATTCACTTAGGTAATTGGGCCTCTTAATTTTTCTACCACTTCTTGATACTATATTTTCATCCGTCTCTTCTATTTCATTGTTTACTAGTATATCATTTTCTTCATTATTTATTTCTTCTACTTCTTCTATTTTATCTTCTGTCTTCTCTTCATTCCTATCATTTTCATCAGTTTTATTTTCTATTATGCTTTCATCTTCTTTAATTTTTATTACGGCTTTATCCTCGACTTTATCTTGTGTACAAAACATCACATCTCTTGATGTCACTGTTTTTCTTTTCATTGGATCCCATAATCTGTAGGCGTTTGGTGCATACCCAATGAAGATATATTCTGAACTTCTATCATCGAGTTTCTGCAGTGGTCCCAATGTTTTTACGAAAACTTTACAACCAAATGTATGCAGTCGTGATAAATTAGGTTTTCTTTCATTCCATTTTTCAAAAGGTGTTACATCTACTGCCTCTGATGGACATCTATTTAATATATATGTTGCAGTTCTTACCGCTTCACCCCACATTTCCTTTTCTAACTTACTTTCCCCTATTAAAGCTCTTGCCTTCTCCATAATGGTTCGATTAAGTCTTTCTGCTTTTCCATTTAGCTGGGGAGTGTATGGGGTTGTATACTCTATTGTTACGCCTTTATTCTTACACCCTTGTTTTAGGTTAATACTAGAATATTCACCTCCATTGTCGCATCTTAATTTCCATACTTTCACGTTCCATTGTGCTTCTACTTGTTGGATATATTCTTTTATTATTTCAAATACTTCATTCTTCTTTTCCATTAAGTATACCATTGTAAAGTGTGTATAATCGTCCATAAAAGTTACAAAATATTTTTTATTATCAAATGTTAGAGGTTCTATAGGTCCACAAACATCTGTATGGATTATTTGTAAAGGTCTGGATGCTCTGGTTCTTATAGATCAAAACGGTTGTCTTGTTTGCTTTACCTTCAAGCAAATGTCACACGTTTTATTAAATTCTTTTAATTCTTTCTTATTTAATTTTATTCCTTCAGCTAACTGTTCAAGCTTCTTGATATTTTCTACTGAGAGATGCCCTAAAATTTTATGCCAATCTTCAGTTGTTTTTAATTTTTCTGTTATTAAAGTTTCTTCATTTTCTTTTCTTAACGTTATTACATAAAGACCATTATTATTTATTTCTCCTTCTAATATTTTTGTTTTATTTTTATATATTTCAACCCTGTCTTTAATAAAATTGACTTCACCTCCATGCTCTGTTATTGCTTTTACAGACAATGAATTTTTAGTAAGGTCAGGGACATATAATACATCATTCAAGGTACAATCTTGCATTTCGATTTTTCCAACTAGGTTTGCCTTCATGGATTCTTGATTTTTGGCAACTGCTATTTTAATATTTACTTCTTTATGTTCGGTTAATAAATCTTGATCATTAGTTAAGTGAGACGTTGACCCACTATCGACAACCCATTTAACAGTTTCTTCTTGATCTTGTTCTTCGTGTGTTAGGAATGATATTTTTGTATCGCTTTGATTATCATTGTTATTATTAGGTTTGTTTCGAAAATAACAATTCTTCTCGAGATGGTTTGTTTTCTTGCAAATCCTACAGTATGTGTTTCTACAATTTTTAGCTATATGCCCTATAGAATTACATCGAAAGCATTTTATATTTTGACCTTCTGGCTAATTATAATTCGTATTTCTGGTGCTCCCTACCTTACTCTTCACTTGATGCTCGACATTGGCTTTAAATGCTACTCCTTCTTCTTCCTTTCCAGTATGGCGTACTTCCTCTGCTATCAGTCTGGCCGTTAAATGTTCTAAAGTTCTTTCAGCCTTAGTAGTTAATTCCCATGCACTTATAAAATATTGATACTGTTCAGGTAGAGTTGATAATATTTTTGACATTAACATATCGTTATCTATATTTTGTTTCATGCTTTTAAATCTATGTACTAAGTTTTCCAATCGACTAATATGTACAGCTAGGGTGTTATTTTTGTCAAATTTGTAATTAAAGAATTCTTGTAGCAAAGAGCATTTCTGTTGTTCTGTATCTTGTTCAAAAATTGAACATATTTTTACATACATATCATGTGCATTTGAACAACTCATTATATGCGTTAATATTTTCTTTTCAATACTAGTTATGAGACTTTTCTGTGCCTTTGCATCCCTTCTTTCAAATTCAGTTTTAGCATTCTCAGATGCTTCTTGGTTTAGTATTTCTTTTCCAATTAGTATGTTATATAAACCATATGATTTACATATTATGTCTATTTGAAATTTCCATAATCCATAATTCTCAGTGTTACTTAATTTTTCGATTTGATTAACTTTTTCCTGTAAAACTGTTGACGACGCCATGTTATTCTTTGTTCTTCCTGTCCTGTATATTTTAGAATTCTCCTGCGTTTTTTATTTGTATAATCTTGCGTAATTTTTAATTGCTAATTAATTGTGCCTGGGCCCATAACCTGTTAAATATTTTTATATTATTAAATGCTTTCCTATTTTATTTTATTTTATTATAATTAGCAAAAATAAACACAGCAAGACTTCACAATAAAACTTCAAAAACTTATTACTCTCTCTTTTCTTATTACATTAGTGACATGCGTAATAATATCCTTTTGTTTTTTTTAATTAATCAAAACTTATACTGGGTACCAAACATATACCTAACAATATCTATTATATTTAACATTAGAAAAGAATCTTTACAAAGTCTATTTATTCTTATAGTTAAACCACGGATGAACATTTGAAATTTAATGTGAATTTTTGTGCATTACTATTTATGTATTTGGTATAAGTCTTTTCAAAAGTCTTTTGCTTTGGCAAAAATCGTAAATAATATTAAATTGAGCAGATTTTACGATTTTAATTAGTACAGAATTCCTAAAATTAAATGTAGGAAAGTTTTATGTTTGTCGCTAATTTTTGAGGTTAAATATCTAATTAATTTAACTGAAAGTTAAATACCTATTCGCTCACAGAGTTATTTCTCAAAGAAATTAAAGATGGGTGCGTATATAAACTCTAGACGAATTGAAAATATTTAGTTTACATCATATCACATTATTTTCCTCTTTCCTTTCTTCATTTGAGAATCTTTTTCGCTTTGATTCCTAAAGTAAGTTCGAGGAGATTACAGACTGTGCTTGGTTTTGATTTTATTTGTTCAAACTGTAAATTGCTTGAAGTTCCAACACAAATTCTAAGTAGTCTCAGGTTTCATGCGTGAGTTTTGATAAAAGATTTTCAGTACATTTGTATCTGTATGCAGATATGAGTCCTTAGTGCCGTTTCACACGAGCGGTATTTGCTTGGCAGATTTTGGAATGTTTTCACACGGTTGTTTTGATAGTAATTGTAGTTGAACGAATATCGGACGGTGAAAAACGGTCCTCAATGTTGAAACATGCTTTCTTTCTTGTAGTTTGATACGTCAAATGTCATGTAATACTTGGATTTTTCTAAAATAATGCTGGGGAGATAATACTTGTCAAACACTTATTTTAGATGTATTCTTGCTATGCCCTGTGGAAATCCTCTATGGCTGACTTAAACTTCGTCTTATTGTAACTTGAAATGGACTCTGAATAAAGACTCTTGAAGTCCTAATCGATATTGCTTTACCAGGTATAGAGAACGACAATAAATGATATTTTTCTTATCTTTTCTTTTCTGTGATTGTGGAGTAACTAAGAAGAATACTGCACTGAAACGAAATAGTCTGACTATTTCTAACCTTTAATAGAAAGAGATAAAACAGTGTTTTGCCATTCCCTTATCCATAAAACAAATAAAAATCTTTCCCATCGAGTATCTCTAACTTTGAATTCACCGCCGCGCCTAATCTGTTTTGTTTCTTTTATTCAACAGTTCTGTGTTGGGTACATATAGTGCAAACGACCCCAGAGAACAGCTTTGATTTTGGTTTTACTTTCAATTAGATCAATAAAAAAAGTGTGAAAATTTAAATGGCACTATTATATATATATACCGAAAATTTAGTTTTTCTATGCTTGGTTATACGGACTTTCAAGAATTTATAAAACTAATCACCAATAACACCTGTTGTTTTTCCTCGACACTATAATTTTAAAATGCAATTCTTTCTTAACACAGCTAGTTCTATAGTCAATTAATATACCATAAATGAAAAAACATGTTTTGTTCTTTTAGAGTTAAAATTCTTCTCTTGCATTTAATTAATTTTTTTATTAATAAGTTCACTAAAGGAAAGAGTCTCTCAAATATAGAGCAAACTGGATTTCGATAAGTATAATTAAAGGTATGAAGAAAGTTTCAAGTTTCTGAAAAGGATGGCAACGGATAGAAAAAGGGTAAAAGGAATAGGATGTTTGCCGTAAGGCAAAAGGGCCAACCCAAAGCAGAAATAAGTCGAGGGATTTTAGTAACAGACAACATTACATCAAACTTCTAGACTTCACTCCTAAACTTAGGTTGACCTGATCTCTCATACCGGAATCAAAATCCTAACTTTCTGTCTTCGGGCAATAGTTAAAACCGTTTCAACAAGTATAGTATTTACAGGTTGTAAAACTTGCTAAATTATTAAAATTAGAAAAATTATAATGTTGTTTACTACTTCTGCTGTACGAGCGTTAATTACAGATAACTGTGTTAAACTGAATACAATGTAGGTAAGTGAGACACAGGTGGTTTGTATATTACACGAAAGCTGTAAATCAGACACGATTTTATTGTGCGGCATCGGTACCTAACTGTAGAAGCTGATTAAATCTGTTCTTGTAATTACCTAATTGAGCAATTTTAAATTAAACGCTTAATTCCCATATTACAATTAGATTTAAATTATTTCCTAATAATTAGATTCTCTTAATTCTTTGCTACCTTCTTTTGAAATTTAAAATTAGAACAATGTATGTAACTTTTAAAATTTTGATTTGGTTGTTCTACAATTTTTTTATTTATATAATTGCCTGTATTGAACACACTTAATTTAAATTCTGTATTTTAATAAAAGAAAACAAAAAATATGCTTATCTGCTCTGCTGGCGTGTGTACACTCTAAGTACGACTGTTTTTTGTCGACAGCAATAAATTTTAGATTTTCAAGAGAAAATGAAAATACACAGTGGTAAATACAATAAATTTGCCTCTAAAGGTTATGAGTCAATAGGCATACTTTAAAAACCATACGCTTTTTTCTCATCCTTTCCCTTCGTTTACTTCAAATTTCCAGTTTCAGTATCAATTGTGTTTATAAAAATCAAACTTAAATATTTAGTATGTTCTTTGAAGTTTACTTTTAAGTCTTATTTAAAATTACTTGTTTTTGGAAGTTCTAAAAAAACTGATCTTTAGAATTTTGTTTCTTGTTACCGATAAATTGCCACCTTTCTAGACTTTTCATGATTTTGTTATATTGAAGGTTTACATTTTTCATTTACATTTTAGTTTCCCACGTTTAAACTAACATTGCAAATATATTATGTTTTCATTGCATCTATCATTAAGTTGTTCATATAAAATCGATTTTATCTAAGCACAAACTTCATTTCAACTTCTAGTCCTTTTATGCAGTGATGTCTGCTTAAATTCTCTACTTGCTACTAATTCTTGTAAAAGATATTACAATTCACTAAATATTTATATTTCTATCTCTAACTACGTATTATTTTAGTTGAAATTTCTAAGCTTTTTTTAATTATTAGTTTTTCCTAAAGTGACAGTTAAGAGTTCTCCCTTAGTTAATATTAGCTCAGTTCATTTTTGCTGGCGTAAGTTTTGAAACATCGAATGAACTTTATACATGACGTTAGATCATCCAATAGGTGAATGATCGTTATCTGGTAGGAAATCCAAATTGTTTTTTAAATTTCGTTTTCTCGAAGAGTCAAATATAAGTCATGACCAGGGTTACCAACTTCTCAGTCCGCTTAATCCGGACAATTTCAAAACCTTGAAGTGGGAAGGAGATACATATGAGATAGAACATCAAACAGCAGTTTCTTATACGGCACTTATACATTTGCTTGTGTTCAGAAGCAGTTAGCATGATGACATGATGCCAATGAAAAAATTTCTGATCGGTTGACATACTGTGAACTTTTTTCACTGGCATTACGTATCACGTCATTGTGCTAACTCTTCTTGAGCACAAGTAATTATTTTTAGTAAAGCATTAAAAACGGAAACTTTATTACTACATAAAAAGATGCAAGACAAATCTAAAGTTTGCTGATCGTTAGACGCACTTATTAAATTATAACCAGAATAAAAGGACATACGAAGGTGGTCTGAAAAGTTTCCGACCTAACCAAGATACAAGACATTTTTTCTGAAATTTTTTTTTTATTTTTTAACATAATCTCCTTGTAACTCTACACACTTCTCCCAGCGATGTTCCCATCTCTGTAACCAGTCCAAATAGTACTCGGCATTTTTCTCTGCAAAATAATTGTTCACGAAGGTGATTGCCTCTTCATTTGACGAAAATCTTTTTCCTCCGAGCGCAATTTTTAGATGAGGGAACAAAAAGAAATCGCTTGGGGCTAGATCTGGTGAATAAGGCGGATGGTCAAGCAGTTCAAACCGTAATTCGTGGATTTTCGCCATGGCAACCGCTGAGGTGTGAGACGGTGCGTTGTCTTGGTGAAACAGGATTTTCTTTTTCTGCAGATGTGGCCGTTTTTTCGCAAGTTCTGCCTTCAGCTTGTCAAGTAATGATGCATAGTATGCTCCTGTAATGGTTTTTCCTTTTTGAAGATAATCGATTAAAATAACTCCATGACTATCCCAAAAAACAGTCGCCATCACTTTCCCAGCCGAAAAAACAGTTTTTGCTTTTTTTGGAGCCGGTTCCCCCTTTGCAGTCCACTGTTTGGACTGTATTTTTGTTTCGGGGGTATAACGGTGTATCCAAGAGTCATCTACAGTAATTAATCGGCGCCAAAACTCGGATTTATTTCGCCTAAACTGCGCCAAAAGAGCGTTGAAAGTATTCATTCGAACACGTTTTTGGTCTAACGTGAGCAAACGCGGCACCCAACGCGCGGACAGCTTTCTCATGCCTAAATGTTGATTTAATATGTGTAAACACGTTCTTTTGACATGTTCATAACCTCTGCTATCTCTCTCACTTTAATTCGGCGGTCGTCTAGCACCATTTGGTGAACTTTGGCGATGTTGTCGTCGGTAGTTGCAGTTTTTGGACGTCCCGAACGTTCATCGTCTCCCAAGCTCTTACGGCCACGTTTAAATTCAGTAGCCCAATATTTCACTGTGGTAAATGATGGTGCAGAGTCCCCATACACAGAATACAACTCATCTTTTATTTGCGAAGGCGTATTGCCTTTCAAAAACAAATATTTAATGACAGCTCGATTCTCGATTTTGTCCATTTTCACAAAGAAACTCACATCAACTCACTCAAACGACTGTTACATAAAAACTGCGCGTCAAAAATGGCTGAAACTTTGGTGAGTAACTGTCAACAGATGAACAACGAAATTCGGTAGCTTTTATTTACGAGTGCTGCCATCTTCACGTTGAGGTCGGAAACTCTTCAGACAACTCTCGTACTTCGACCCGGATATCAAAGGGGTTTCTCCGAGCCCCGGATAAGGCTTTCGTAAAACCGAATTGTCCGGGTCAAACCCGGACTGTTGACAACCGTAGTCATGACGTAGGACAGATAATTGTGCTTTGTGCGAAAGCTAATGCTGTAGTGGGTTTCCTAAAACCTGGAACTTACTTGCATTTAGTTTCGGCTTCAAATGAATTTCGAGTTGCAAATTGTGCTAAAGAACTGAGCTTGTGCTTGTTATTATGAACATTTTAATTCTCTTATTGTAGTGTTGTGAACAGTATCGTTTTGTCATAACAAATCACCTTTGATATCCATACCTTAATATTAATTTCATACTGAATTTTATTTGTTTATACTTAGTGCCTATGTAGATATTTTTGTAGATTTAGTTTACCATAGTAGTTGTCGTAATCAAATCCGCAGTTTAGTCTTTAACTTTATTCATATTACTATATACTTACATTTTGGTTATTTCAAGTTTGCTAAAGTTTGCCGCTAGAAATTTCTTTGATTACAATGATAAAGTAATGAAATAGACTACTGTTTGTTTTGACGACAGCTACTATAACTGTTTCTTTGTTTATTAAGTTGCACTTAGAGTTACACTGCAGGCCACAAGTTTAATACCTCTAACAAAATAAAGAAGAAAGGAAAACTGAGCATGTAAAACTTTATTATGTGTATGACAACTAATCACACAGCTATTACCTACCCTATAACTCAAAGCAATTGGAAAAAATAACAAGATACCTGTAGATTACGTAATAAAACCATTAAATCTCTTTTTCGTCGAACCAACCATCTCTGACTTTTGTTACTTTCTGCACCAAACGTAGCATTTTTAGTACCAAGTTTCCTATAGAATCTTCCAAAGTTGCTGTTATGATGAAGGACAGTGCTTTCTTACATCTTTATCGAGCTCTTTCAAGAGTAACTCGATAGGATTAAGATCAGGTGACTGTGGGAGCCACTGCACTCCTCTAAAAACTCACGACATAGTTTAGAGCTATGTTAGAATCGTTGCCCTGTTGTGAAATAAATTTTTTTCCGATATTCTTAGCTCAGATGGTATAGCGTGGTTCTCTAGAATAGTTTTCTAGCGTTCTTTTTTAAAAATTCCTTGAACTTCGTGCACGTTCCCACTTCATTAAACGCAAAACATTCTCAGATCATAATAGAGCCTCCACCTTGCTTGACAGTAGGTACTACACAATCAGGTATCATTTCTTCATTTGCAGATTTCCGTATAAAGACCACTTTGCATGCTTACGTACCTACTAAAGCCTTTTTACACTATTAACAGCCCTTACTAATAATATTTTTGATTGTTACACGACCGCGAAAATCATTTTCACGAAGACGTCTTTTTACAGTAATAAGCGGTGCGGACTCTACAGAATACTATTTAATTTTGACCAAATATCCAGGGTTGTTAGCGGTCTATTCCTTTTGCAAGACACTGCAATGTACTCATTTTTAGCTTTGAATTCGTAGTGTAGATCCGGCTTTGGTATTTGGTTATCTTGAGACAATGCGTTAAAAACTTTAGCGTCCCTGGAGGAGTTCTGTTTTAATCGTCGAACAGACGGTCCGGTCAAGGTCGGACTTGCCCCGTTCTCTTAGTTCGCTTGTTAACATGCAGTTAAAATTTATGATAAATTTGAAAGTTTTAAGTTTTATAAATTATGGTGTTCTTTTGGGGGTTGGTTCTGACGAACAGTTACGACGTCCTTGTCGGATTAAATTATTGAGTTCACGAGTAGTGGAATGAATTTCTGAATTTCCGTTTCGCAATTTAGTTGCCGTCCATAATGGGGGTTGTTTTGGTTACAGCGAATTTGGTAAAGACTCCATTATCGTATCACCTGTTTTGTGTCGTGTGTTAGCAACAAGTTTTGTTTTATTTGCAAAAACAACTTGTGTGTTAAACACGAGTGTAGTAACTTTATTGTTTTTATTCTGTATAATCTTCTTCGCATATGAATATCACAATGAACACTGTGTAGTAAATAAATAATTTGTGAGAACAGTTTTAGCGACGATCTGGCTTAAATAACGTTGAAAGAGTGTTGACGGGCTCTTAGGTTACAAATTTGACGGTGTGCAAACAAGCATCGTCCGCTAAAAACCATTTAAAGCCTGGTCGCTACTATTTATTATCTTGAAGAATCCTCCTGGACCATGTTGGCCGATTTTGAAAAGCCTAGGAATTAATATGTAAGGTATTGATTATAATTTTATTTGTCGTCAAGTTTTCCTAATTTTTAGTAAATACGAGGGTCGTTTGAAAAGTCCGTGCAAAAATAAAAACTACTTAATTGTTTGGGGTAAACCTTTTTTATTTTTCAACATAGTCTCCTTTTAGGCTTATACACTTCGTCCAACGCTGCTCTAGTTTGTTGATCCCTTCTGAATAATAGGATTTGTCCAAGTCTGAAAAATAGCCATTCGTTTCTGCAATCACCTCCTCGTTTGAATAAAATCTTTTTCCCGCCAGATATTTCTTCAAATTGGGGAACAAATAGTAGTCCGAGGGAGCCAAGTCTGGAGAATAGGGGGGATGTGAAACGAGTTGGAACCCTATTTCCATTAATTTTGCGACCACAACTGCTGAGGCGTGAGCTGGTGCGTTGTCGTGATGGAAAAGGACTTTTTTGTGGGCCAATCGTGGGCGTTTTTCTTGCAGCTCGGTTTTTAAACGGTCCAATAACGATGAATAATATGCACCTGTAATAGTTTTACCCTTTTCCAGATAGTCGATGAGGATTATTCCTTGCCAACAGGGCGTCCAGAACGTTCAGCGTCACTTGTGCCCATATGGCCACTCCGAAAATTTTGAAACCACTTATAAACTGTTCTAATCGAAGGTGCAGAGTCACCATAATGTTTATCAAGCTTCTCTTTAGTCTCCTGAGGCGTTTTGCCTTTCATAAAGTAATGTTTAATCAACACACGAAATTCTTTTTCGTCCATTTTTTGAAAATCACTCGACTTCCTCGATTCAAACGAATGCCAAACACAAAGAAATAGACCGATCTGGCTGAAACTTGGTGTGTGTTCTTCCAAGAGATGCTACTAACTAAACATAACCTCGATATGCGCCAGTAGTGCCATCTCTCCGACTTTGCACGGACTTTTCAAACGACCCTCGTAATTTAGTTTCTAAAAGAATCTCCCACTGAGATTTAATTTGAATGCTACAGTAATTAGATTTTGTAAAACGAAAGTTCGAAGGTAGAATTAAGTTTTAACTATACGTTTCTTCTTTTTAAGCTAAATTAAAAACAATTATTTGGCTTGTGTTTGTTTATGACTAAAGAACGTCACATAATGTGTTTTGAGCAAATAAATAAGTAAGGTGTCTAATGTGAATATTGCAGGTGAGCCTATACACTGGGTGTTATTTTGCGAGAAGCCCATATACAGGGTGTTGATCGACGAAAAGCTACGATGATCGATACATTGTTTCTTATTTTTAGCTTCTGGTGCCCTTTTAGTTAACATCTTTATATCTGATTTCTGAGCACATCATTTTACAGTTTTGAAGTAAGTTCGTCTTAAACCACGTCCGTCTTCGACTTAGAGCTGCAAGATTGAACGTTTTCCGTCATCCGTAACTAGCATTAGGCTTTTTTTTCAGGTTTTCCCGTTACAAAGTGCAAGACCTTGCTTATGTAAAGTATTAATTACACTTCCAATTTTAACTTTAACTATTTATTTTTACCCAATATTCATGTAGAATTGTATAAATAGACAATACTTGTGACATTAATGACAGTAACCATCACATTAACATAAACGAACAACCAGGCTACTCTGATCATAAAAACATTACAAGATTATCATTACAGCTCCAATATTCGTCTAATGCTAATAACTCATATGTAATCTAAAAATGTTTAGTACAGCAGTTTAAAATCCTTAATCATGCATTGAAAATTATCATACTTTCCACACACTAAAACTTGATAAGATTGTTCAGATGCGTTTTACCTTATTAAGAGCGTATAAAACTGTGCTTATGCGAGTAGAAATATATTAAAATGACAAAGTTCTTCAAATTTCTGTACACATTAATTGATAAATATGCATTTCAGTTAGCAAAACTGAATTTTGTCGTGGTGGTTTTAAACTTCTGGTCTTCAGTGTACATGATTGTTTTTCACATTTTTATTTCACTTTATTGAGTTGAATATCCTTTTATTCCAGCAACATGTTCGCTTAGTTTTTTTCTGTAAATTATGTTTGTTTGCTAGCTCGAGCTTTATTCTAAACTAACGATCCATTTACGAAAAATTATACCATCACTTGCTACTTGTGTTTCGAAAATCTATATACATACCTTAAGGGTGTATTCCCTGGGTAATTTGAAATTGAAAATACCTGATACACATGTGTCCAAATTGAAAAGTACAAGAGTTATGAGCGATATCATTTTTCATGGAATAACTCATGTTAACTTTTATTGTTTAAAATTAATACAAGAGGTAGGCCAATAAAATGCTATGGAGTGATTACACTTCCTCGTTGAGTAATTACAGCAAGTATTTCTTGTTTGATGTTTACTATCTTGCATTCTACGTTAGATTGCTAAAGGTACATTTTCAAATTAAGAACTGCTTTATTTGCAGAGATATATCGCGGATGTTCCAGCATCAAAAAATTGATGGAAACAGCTGCTTTTTCTAAGTTACTACGGAACTACAGCATGAACTTAACGTGAGCACAACCAGCCCTTCTATTAGTATACGAAGAATGTCTAATCGTGTTGATATTAGCCAGGTGAAATTTGGTTTGTATCCATATTATATCCAATCTGTCAAGTTTTTCTATAGCCTGTAGACTGTAGCACGTACAGAATTTTGTCGTTGACTGGTTAAATACCAATAGCTCTGTGTAAAAGCTTTGTTTACGGATGAAACCGATCCTACTAATGGTGGAATTACAAAAAGTTACCCCAAATTCACGTTCATGCGCATTTGAAAATGTTTTTGAAACCACAGAAGGATTTTCAACATCTTTTGATAAACATTTGGTGTGGTATTCCTAATAACCAGCTTATAGGTTAATTCGTGATTGAAGAATGTCTCACCTAGATTTTTTACAAAACGGTTTCCAGGATTATTAGAAAAGGATCATCTTCAGAACATAATAAACATGCAGTTTTAGCAGGATGGTGCACCGCTTCATACTGGTAAAAAAATCCCAAACTAGAGATAAATTAATTCATAAAGTCAACATATTATATATCGAGCCTCATACTCTGCAGAAAGCTACCATTTCAATTATAAGAGGAACTAGAATGTATATTTTAGCAGCATACCACTTAGTATGCAGAAGCGCCAATAGAGAAGAATAGTGATGGGTAACTGGCGATCGGTTTGATCACATTGTACCGAGCCAATTCGCCGATCTCTCCACAATTGCTTCTGGATCGACCAGACCGGACACATCAAATGGAGTTTGGTTACAAGGTTTGTTTTCCACGATCTCTTCCTATCCAATCTCCGGATCGCGTGCTCCGTTCAACTCCTTCCCTCACACAAAACTAATTTCTTCATTTAAGGCCAAAGAGGTGTTAAACTTCAGAGGCCTCTTTAGCTTTGCAGCAGTAAAAATGTTTTGATTCTGATTTCAACTTTTCAAGCAACAGGAGGACATTTTTAACAATCACAATAATAGACTTCGGGTTAAACATAACCCTCTATTCATAAAACTACGTTGCTAATTTGTTTGGTTGTTAAATCTATTATGGCCCATAACTTCTTTACAATTGAATTTTTAATACAGGTGTACAGTGTGGTCCAATTTCGATGGGATTAAATGGGTAATTTTTTTATTAGCGCAGATAAATGAAGACGGCTTAGGTTTACCGTTGCCAGAAATAAGCTGCCGTCTCTTGTGTTTTTCCCTAGAGAGAAAAAGTGAAAAATGGCGGATATCTTCAATTTGCTGTAACTCCTTTATTTTCAAAGCTAGAACAAAATCATTTTAGCATTGTTCAGACACTTTTTAACGTAGCATTCAATGTAGTCAGTGGTTTTTTTAGCCCTTTCCATAACTGCGCTGTAACTCAAAGTTGAATCTTTTAAATGAAAAGTATAGTTATATAAATTTTGGTTGTTAACTATTTATTTAGCATTATCGCTATAATATTTATGAGATTTGCAATAAATTTTGTTTAAATTATGGTAATTAATGCTGTCTTAAGTATGCGTTTTTTTGTGTGAAAACAGCCAAGTTTATTTCAGGCTTTTACGAATAAAGAAAAATAAAGGTAGATCTAGGGCTGTTCTCGAAAATGTGAGTCGGTCCTAATATACCTCCAAAAAATCTGTTTAATGGTTTCTCCTTCTCATGCGTTTATATGAAGCTATCGAGGACTAAGTTTGACGTAAGACTATTTCTAGGTATTTTATCTATGACATTACTGAGAATTCATGTTCTTCCTGGTTTTTCGCAAGAAACCTAGAAACCTTTTAGTTGATCTTATCCATCTCCGGCTTTTAAGCGGGAGAGTTGGCATCTTAGCTATTGGATATCCTTAAATATCTGTTAACCCTCTTTATTATTTTATCTCAGATCACAAATTCCCGGTTTTACCAAACAAATTTAAATTGTCTTTTTATTTATTATATTATCCGATCACTACTTCTAGAACCAGTTGTAGTTACTAGTATAACTTTAATTATTTAATTTAATTACAACTTCGTTGTGGAATTATTTAAAAAACTTTTTACTAAAGTTGTCACTGAACATAGATCAAAATAACACTTCATAGAAGACAAAGAATAGTTAAAAAGCATCCATATAACTATATATAAACTGTACAATATTCTTCTAATTTGTATAACTAGGGAAATTCGGTAATTACCAATTCATTTGCATTCAAAGGCTATCGAACACAAAACCAAAAGCATGCATTAAAACTCTCATTACACCAATAAACGTAGCTCAAAAAGCTCATAGCGACATGTATCATTATATCTCCTATTTTGATTTCTGAAATGAATATGTCTAATTTTGGTCACGTTATACACATACAATACTCGTAACAATTTATTGTAATTCTCTCTTTAATTAGTCTCAATAATTCAGTATTCATTTAAATTGCAGAGTAAAATACCAACTCAAAATCAAATTATCATCAGCATGTTTGTAATATCAATAATTAATAAAACAGCAGATTTAAGTTTTCCCAGAAATATTTCATAATAAACCTCCTCAAACGATTTATATTATAATATGTAATTTTATTAAAGCGATTTGGTATTTTATCAAAATTCAAACCTTAATTGACGATGTAATTCTAGCTGTGGAAACTTTAAACCCATGGTAAAGAGCAACGTGCTAAATTAACTCTTGCGTTAATAAAGAGAATATTAAATTTACGTGGTTGTCATCTGTTTGGCGTTAAAATGGTGAAACAGGTTTTATTGTACAGTGTGGATTTTAAGACTAAAGAGTTTTTGCAGCTCTTTTGTTCATGGAGTTTGAACTTTTCCTCCTCTCTTTTATAACACAGTTTATAAACACTGTGGTATTTGTGGGCAAGACTGAAGTTTTAAAACTTTGATATCCGATTCCTTTGACAAATCCGGATGGAGCTAATTTATGTTAGAAACAGGATGAAGGAAATAGAATAAAATATATAAAAAAATGGAATTAAAACTTGGGCCATTCATCTTCATACACGACAATTAGTGTCTCGAGACTTTTCCTCTTATTTTTCACTTTTGTAATAAATGATGCTTAGATACAATTTATCTTTTAAGATTTATTAACGTTATCGCAGGACTTTTATTACTTGACATCGTTTTATCAATTTATAACAATTCCCGCTTTAATACTCTGGCTGTGCCCATCAGTGATGTTTATTAAACTCCGGTTGGGAGTCTAGTAGGGGTTGTTAATGGACACGGAAAGTGGTCTTGCACTGACCTCATGCGCGTGATGAAAACCGGAGCGAGATCAAGCTGGGTCCACACGCTCAAGTCCGACGCCCGGATCTCTTCCCAACCGGAGTACTTGACGAGCGAACAGGCCGGAGACGGTGTGTCTGCAACAAGATATTCCTATTAATACATATTCATGCAAAATCATTACACGAGAGGCCCTAATTAGTAGCTCTGTGCCTGAATATTCAAAACTTTGTTGGCGGAACTGAAAGAATTCTAAATTGTAGATGGACTAAATATTTTAAATTCCTACTGGGGGTGAATTCTCAAAGTCTTTGGGTTATGTAAATTACGCGTTTTTGCGGTTGCCTGTTTTTGTAATCAACAGTTACTCTGAAATTCCTACAATTCGTTTTAAAAATTGTAGGTAATTTAACAGACATCGTGCGGCCTGTAAAACTGTTTTTTCTGGTAATTACAAAATGTTTATTATACATACAAAATTAGAGAAAAGGGGATATTTCACGTTTCGCAAAAGCTTTACAGGCCGTTTTGTGTCTGTCGACAGGTTTATATTACAAAAAAGGAAACAACAAAAATGTAATCTTTCTTAACGTTGCTAAAGTTTTATTTCTTTTTTTTATTAAGTATTATTTAAAATGCAAAATAAATTAGTAAGTTATTAGTATAACTAGTAATATTAATCTTTACTGCATAGTAAAAACACGAAGGTAATGTTCCTATTATTGTATCATTAAAGGGTGTGCTAAAGTGGTAAAGACAGGCTGGAGTTTTAACTCGCAAGTACTGGATTACCTGTCATAAATTGTAACTTTAGCTGTCTGCCATAGAGCAGACCTTCGTTGCTGTTTACCTGCAGTAACTGTTACTGACCTCTTATTACACGTCAAAAACCAACCTGTCTTCACCAATAACACGCTGAATAAAATGCAAACATGATGTATATCGTTAACTATCTACAACATCGGTGCAAAATCTTTAATGGCGAATTCAGTGTACGACCTCATCACATATTGTAAAGAGGGTTTTTGAAATATACTGTTTGAGAAAGCACAGACTCGTAATGCTACTGTCGTGTTATAATTATTTGTTTAATTCAATAACAAAATATTTGCCAATTCACCCTGTACTTAGCGGCAATTTGGAGAAATTTAGCAAATTAACGCAAAGATGTTGAATAAGTTAACAAGTGTAGTGGTATAAATTTAAAGGTAAGGTTTTACTGTACAACTACTTTAAAAGAAAAAAAAAAGAACTATTGAGATAAATATGTGCATATTCTACTGAGATCTCCATGTAAGGTTGCAATTTTAAAATATTCCGTGCTCCAAAACAAACAAATTCATAACAGTACTTAAGTTTCTTCAGAAAGAAATAATAAAAATAATTACAGTCAAAAGTGCAAAATAATTTTCTAAATGAAATCAGATGTAAATTTCGCGTTGAGGACCATAGCGAGCAAATTCTACCAAAAATTTGTTTTGGTTAACTGTAGACTGATGATTATCTGAAGAATTAAAAATCCTTCTAGTGAGGCATTAAAACTCAGTCTTATTGAAAAGAAAGGAGCTCGCTTTGAATCTCCATCACTGAAATATTAAAACAAGTGTTTTGTTATCCATAGATCAAGGGCAAAAAGTTATTAGGTTATCTACTTAGAAATCTTTGAAAAAGCTCAGAAACGGCGCGATACCAAAAGGCAATAGATTATTTTCTGCCAATAGGCACATAAAAAAAGCTCCAAAAGCTGTATTCATTCGTTTCTGTAATTATTCTACTCTACTGTCAATGTTTCTTTATAGCAAAGTGCTTTGATGTTATTTTAATTTCCATAGATACATAACCCAAGTAGCACAGCTTATTGTGCCAATATTTTTGTGGTATATTGGCGTTAAGTGTTAAATGTAACGCTTTTTTATAGAAGTAAAACGTTGGCAACCAAGATCTGCCAATTGTAAAACTACAAGGTAGGAGATACATCTCCATCCAATAAAGGAAACATATTTAGCTGCACTTATTGGTAATATATTGGCTGCCAATGTTAATCTAATATAAAAGTGGTAGTTTAGAAAGATATCTTAAAGCATCCTGGGGTTTACATTTTGCCAACTTATTGGTAATATATTGGATTCCAAGGTTAGTTTAATATAAGAGTGTTAGTTTGGGAAGATGTTTCTTAAGTATTCTTGGGTTTACATATGTTCAGTTTGTAGGTAATATATTTCTCATCAACGTATATCCAACATGAAATTACTATGACTGGCATATATGTGTCACCGATGTTGAACATCTATATCGTACTTATTTTGATAATAGAATGATTGCCAACCTACCTGCAATATACGACTCCTATATTATTTTATGCTTTCATTTTGTATTTATAGAGGGAGAATACTTTTAGACGCAACATACTCTTGAGTATGCAATGTAATTAAAATCGAATATTTTCAAATGCTATAATACAATAAGTTTCGTTGTCATGGTTTCTTATTTTAGATTATTTTTTAATTAATGGAACAATGAGTTTCGTTGTAATGGTTTCTTATTTTTAAATTGTTTGAAAAATAATTTAACATAAGAAACCATGACAAAGAAATTTATTGTATTATTTCCTATGTTGCATTTGAAAATATTCGATTTTATTTACGTTGCATATACAAGAGTATGTTGCGTCTGAAAGTATTCTCCCTCTATATATTCTACTGGTATATATAATATAACTATATGATGTTTTCTGGTTTTCTTTGTCACTTTATTGACATTCGTGCTTGTACACAAACTACTTATCACAGTGTCAACTCTAAAATCAGCTGTAAAAATTAACAAATGTCCGTTATTGGTACCTAACTTAATAAAACACTAAAACAAAGAAAACTAAATTAAAGCTATGAAAGTTTATATAACGGCATCATTGAAAATCTGCATTTACTAATTTATTTTCTAGATTTCCTGAATGTTTACTTACATCTGTTATTTTTTAAAATAAATCGATCCATATTTTGTGAGGTTGTTTTACTAAAGTAGAGTAAAACAAATTTGTCTTCCCACTAATTTTAATGAAGCTCATGAATACGTCATCTTAGTGCAAACAATTACAATAACTGCGAGGACATCTTTTGTAGTCAGTATGTATGAAATCTTTCTTTATCAATTAAAATTAGAGAAAAAGAAAAGAAAACAAGTATTCAAATAATAAAACCTTTTTTTTAAAAAAACATCCTTTAATGGATATAACTTGTACAATCTTAACACTTAATGCATTACAATTGATAAATAGTAATCTATTTGAGTAAAACATATACGGGGTTACTACACCAGTGTCTAGTTCTCTAGTTAAATATTAACTTATAACGCAACACTGTATCACTACGCTGAGTTCACAGCAAGTCCAAAGGTTTTACACGTTTGAGTTTTCTCACGTCTTGGGTAGTGTCCAAAAGCTGATTGGCTACAGCATTGATGTAGTTATGCAGTCATTTTTCGTGTTTCTTGGCATATATTACATTCTCAATTCATTTCACGCGTAGATTATCATGGATTTCCTTGTTGGTTACGTATCTGTATGCATTGGTAATTATGCGCAGGAAGTTGTTCTGGATTTGTTGGATAACTTCGAGATTGGATTTTATTAGCACAACCCCACAGCCGTACATCCAAATTGGTTTAAAGATTGCTTGGTAGATCAATCTTTTGGAACCTAGGTTTAGTTGGAAATGATGCCCAATTAACCAGTAAATTTTTCTTCTTTTGTGTCCAATTTGATCAGCTTTTTACTTTACATGGTGTTTCCAAATGAAAGACATTTTTATTAGTTGGTATGCGATGTGTACAAAGATTTTGTTTAATTGTTTGTCCTTTTTTCCTGCCGCCATCCCTGTCTTTTGCTGTGCAGAAGAAGATTCTTACCCTTTCGAGGAACGTCTTGTCTGTTACAGTATTGAAGCGGTTTCGAATTGCCTCTGTAAATTGAATATTACAATTAACATCCACCTACGTAATAATACGTACTAACGTAAAATTTTGTTTATTTGCCTATGTTTTTTCACTAGTAATCGAGACGTTATGCTTTTGCTGCGTTGAAAGGCTAATCGTTACAAAAAGCTAAAAGAATTTAGAAATTTATGAGGAATAACTAGTGAAAAATTATTTGTAAACTGATAAAATTATAAACAGAAACGGTTTTACATAATTTTCTATTTAATAGATTCAGTCGTATAAAGAGTCAATATAACTGTAACTTAAACAATAAGTATTCTCCCAAAATAATAGTTTTGATATATTTATAAACGTAGAAAAGGTTAAATTTAAAATTCTTAATTATTGTTATCCGTATGTACAATTAATACAATAAAAATAAATGCACTTACCTTGTGTTTATGTTGATAGTTCTTCAAACAAATGTTCACTACAAAAAGTTCGCGGTATGAAACGAATGGTTTTTGGTTCTAGAGAGAAGGTAGAGGGATGCTGGGGACAATGTTCGAGCACTTTGTACCGTTAGCTTTTGCGAAGTAATGGATATTATAATAGGTTTCGACGGTTTCAGACAGAGGCATAAAATAACTATACCACTTCAATCAGTGCTAATTTCACCAGAATAAAGAAATATGATATATTTTGACAAAAGTAATTGTCTTGGCACAGGTATATAGTAAAGCAATTTACTATTTGATACAATGTTCAGCTCTTTAATGCAGTTCTTGTTGATTACTGTAAAGAATATATTCTTTAATTTAAGAACAATACATACAAGTTTTAAAAGGACCGGTTTTCCAAATATTTTTAAATTCAAAGCATAATGAACAAATTCCTTACTTACAATATTGCTTTTATGTTATCACGTTTAAGTTTCGTAAAGACCGCATGCTGCCCTCGTATTATTCATTGTAATTGGGTATCTCGTAGGTATAAAAGGTATATGCCGTTATTTTTCTGAGTAATGTTTGTATTTCGGCACATTTACCCAAGGTTTAACGATATGTTGCATTTAATAAATGATGTTAGAATGTCTAATCGCATCTTTTTTCTAAGTTGATTTTGATACCCACCTACTGAAATGGAAGCTACGGGTGTAATATACTGAGAAAACTAAAAATGAATTTGTAATTTTAGTAAGCGATCCTCAAATCTATATATCGATGTCTTTTATTGCTTTATTTATAACCGAAAAGCATATCCTAAACTTTAAGTAATAACAGTAAATGTTATAAGGTACAACAGAACTAGACAAATTAAATCACAATAGGTTAGGTTAATACCAGGGGGAACTTTATAAAGATACAGTACAAAAATGTACGAGTTAATTAATTATAACCTAAAGATAATTACATATGTATAGACGGTAAATAACAAAATTGCAATTACAGTCTTTTTCATTTCATTCTTTTTTTCTCTCACTTCACAAAAAGAACTAAAATATTGTTTAGTGCTAAATATTAACCCCTAATTCATATATTATACATATTAGCTGCTATATTTAATAATACGAAGTTTGGAAATTTTTGAAGACATGGATGTTCCACCAGTTCTTTTCTTTATCGGATTAGCATGAGGTACCTGAAAATTTGACAAAGTAAGGGATGCCGAATTGGCTTCGACCACTTCAGACAGAGACGTAAAGTGCAATAAATTAAATTTTTGCTAATCCTATAGCGGAAAGGTTAACTCGAATAGACTTATGTACGCCGTTCATATAACTTCAGATATAAATTAACGTTCTTTGCAATTTTACGAAATAAGTTGTTACACTACATATGACGTGATTATCCGAGATCATTGGCAGTTGTTTTTTTAATTTCCCCATTTTCAATGTGTTATGTACATTGAAACAGTATATGCCAAAAAGACACATAATTCACTTTTCAGGTAGTATTAATATCTTATTCCAAATAAGAGGATTAACCGTGTTTTCTGCAAGTAAATAATATTGAAAATCACTAGAAATTTAATTTACTTATATGCTATTGCATTTTTGTCACCATAATGATCATCATTACTCTGAACTTCTCTTATTTTGTATTTTTGTAAGAGAATTTTATTACACTTTATATATATATGCATTCTGTTTCGTTTATTGGTTCGAGCCTAAGGCGTATATTGATAGTATATCACCTGCCAATGTTTTGGCAGCGTAAGATTGATATATTGATTGAATACTAGTTTTAAATTTGGTTACATTATTGGGTGGAATAGTAGAATTTATATTGGCAATATCCCTTTTGCCAATATTGGTACAATAAAGTAACTGATGTGCTGGCTCTATATTGAATTCATATTTGCTTTCATTTCTTGGTTGAAATGACATAATTTATGTTGGCGGTATGTTGGCCTGCCAACATATATACAATAATGGTTTCTGTACAATGGTAATATATCTATTTCAAGGGTTCTCAAACATGTTGTTTGTTTATAAACAAGCTATATGTATAAAATATAGCAAAAAGAATGATATTTAGCAAAGTCTGGTTTTATGTTGGATATATGTTGTTTCACGATAAAATGTTTAGCCAAGATACCATATATCTATAATATTGGTGTTACCTTGGTTATATATTTGGTGCTACTTGGGAAACCTTTACAGTATGACTGTCACCTAAGAAATGAGGTTTCAAAAGCGTGCCTAGAAATATATTACTACTTCTTAAAAATATCTTGTGTTAGGAATGTACTGGAAATGATGCATTTATAAAGAAAAGCAACAATTTTGATCATTGTTGAAATCAACATCAATTTTGCTATTTCTGATTAAAAATGAGTCTTCCGAAATTTCCTGAATCTTTAGTTCAAAGTTAAGATATTTTATGTTTTTAACAACTTATATCTTTCTCAACAGCAGAAATTTAAACACGAATGATCAAACACAACAGTGCATTTTCGATATTAAATAATTTTCTTTATTTAACGAGTTTTAGATATTCTGTAAGTGGTGGTGGGCATTTTTGAATAGTTTTGAATCACGACTAAATTCTGTACCTACGTTGAGATTATAGTCTTAAAAATTCTTGCCCCAAACATGTATTTATAGTAGCAACATCTTTTTTGTTGATGCCTTCCTTTCGAGTTTTCTTTGTTAGTCATTTTTCATAATATCAATGACAGTGAAACACAGAGAAATAGGTTTCATACTAGCTAGCAGATTATAAGGGTCAGTCGAACTTTTAGGCAGGAACAATATTGTTGAATAACTCTTTGAGGACGGAACTATTTTTTTTTGTCACAAAAAAAATTTTAGTACTGGTCTTGCCCTGGGAATATGGTGGTCTCCTGTGGTGACCACTAGGAACCTAGCGGCAGTATGTACATTTTCATTGGATGTGGTGTGGTTCCTTCTTCGTACAGCAGTGTGCGCAACGCAGGGAGGTTGTTCGGATAGGCATTATGCTCATTTTCGCTGTACCTTATTTCTTGCGGTACAGTTGTTTTGAATCTTTTCAGGCTTCTCAGCAGATTTTCTTCCTCTCTTGGGAACAGTGGGCTGGGTACCTATCAGCCCAGCTGATTCATTCATAGGGAATTCTTTCAACGTCATCTTTGACAAAAAATTGTCTTGAAAAAGAATAAAGGCGTTCATCACTGCTGCATCCAACAAATATAAAAAGATGCGGTGTCATCACTTATGAGATTTTCTATTAACTTCATATAGTGGATGTCATCTTTTTTACCTACTTGCTGTCTAGAAGCTAGCAGGATTGTGGTAGTTGCCCAGTGTAGACGCATTACCGATATAAATCTTTTGCTAAGCTTGTTAGGCAAAGGACGTAATTTATAAAGTTTATTAAAATTCTTATCACCTTTGTTAGGTTGCCTTTCATTATCGTTTACATGGAGGTTACCAAATAACACACAAGTTAATCCCAAGGGAAACTTGTGTTTGTTGCCGCAGTCGCATTGTGATCATCCCCCTCGTTTTGGACAGAATACAGGTTACTCTGGAATACTATATGCTCAATTAGATTCAAGGGAAATAAAAATGTAGGAAGACACCCAATGGAGTCTCAACGATAGAAGGTAAATTCGGGCTTGCTTTGTTTGAAAAGATGTAGGGCAAAGCACAGTTCGAAGCGTCTGAAGTCCACACTTCGTCACGGTTATTTTCTCGTATAGCTAAAAGAGGTAGGTTGTCCTCGTCCTTCCAGTCCTCATCATCACTTTTACTTGATGTACTGTTTTGATTAGTATAAACTATGACGTTATCTAGATTCTCTTCTACAAAATCTACACTCATTTTCTCAATATTGGAGAGATTCTCATCTTGAGCACCATTAGCAGATATGTTGGTGTCATTTAATACAGAAAATGCATTGAGCTCATTATCTGACGAAATTTTATCCCACGTCACAGTTCCAAGGTCCAAATACGACCACCTTGATTTTGCTGCAATATAACGAAAAAAACGTGTAAGAGCCTGGAGGTGATAATGCCAAACCACCTTACTAATATGTACATTGTTTACAAACGATGCACAGCAGACAACTAATTTAATTCACTGTTACACATACACATAATAATACGTAAATATTTACCTGCTATTGTCTACAAAACTCAACAACTCACAGTAAAAACTGTAACGCACTTTCCACCAAAACTAACCTCCTAACACAACAAATGCAAAATGCAGGTGCATACAATTTTTGCCAAAACCCAAGTTCACTCAGTTAGTTGGTAGTATAGGTAATACAAACGGTACAGTTGTTAGCTTGCGGAACCACCAGGAACATAGGGAAAAATGATTAGAAAGGTATTAGAAAGATGGTTTTTCGAGGTAACCACTAGACTTGAAGGGGGTAATATAGTCGAGCCCCTTAAAGCAACTGTTCATTTTTAAGGAATCAGTTTTGGATTTCTTTGACTTTCTAAAGAGTCTAAAACTAAAGATACTTGAATGAAATCAAATTTGACTGGTGCAAAAATTACTTATCAGGTTTGCTTGATTATGACCAAAACGGTGGGGCTAAAGGAAATTAGTATCAACGCTTCTGCCGACGACATGTGAAGCATCGCATTCATCACGATTGTAACGGGTCGTTACTTGTCAGAATATAATTATTTAAATTACTTTAAATCCCGCCGAGATTTTATTATTCTAAGTTGGTATGAAAGTGTCATAAAATAATGTGGATTTATACTCTCGACTTTAATAAATTTAATTTTCATAATTTATTGTTGAGTTCAAAATTTGGTTTGTCTATTGATTAAATTGAATTACGAATTCTACATTTTTAAGATTTTCCTATTTAAATTTATCCTTTATAAAGAAGTAGGATCCCCTGTAAAATAACCTTGAATTGCATTCGTATTTTTGTTCTTTCTAGATATCAGTAGATTCGTCGTTTACAAATTTTATCTTTATTTGATAATTCTTTCAAAATTCGAATTTAATTTAAAAAAGTAAAATATTGATCGTGAATCATCGATCATCTTTTCAATTTAATTTGTATAAATTTAGTTATTTTATATTTTGAAATCTTGCTGATGAATATGACAACTTATAAAGGCGTGGTCCTTCCGGTTTCATCTGAGAGAAGGACATTGCTAAAGAAGTTGCACCAGCAACAGGTGGGTTGCCATATTGGTGGTAATAATTTTGCAATCAGAATTGAAAAATTTCTTCAGCGGAGTCTGAATAAATATTGTGTTAGTGATTAAAAATTACCAAGAAAATCCAAAGTCTTCTTCACAAAATCTATTCAAATTAATACCTTAATTAAATTGTAACTGCTCGCTACATGTTTCGGTTAACTCTAATAGGTTTTTAACCATCATCAGGCGAGTAAAATTCCAAAAAACTTAAAATATCATGATGTAGAGAAAAAACTTATTTCTAATTTATAGGGAAGCAAAAACCATAAATTCTGCAAATAAGGCAGCACATTCTACAAGCAATATTTTTTTACCTGTACTTAAAAAAATTCTATCTACATCTAAATAGTTAAGCTACTTGAGAGTTTTGTGTTAAATAATATAATTATTCTGTAACTGCTATTATACCTCTGAATTATTCTCCATTGATTGACATTTTTAAAAACCAACTGCTTGAAGTATTTTGAAATAGATAGTAGCTATTCTAGTTGTAGGAAAAAATTCTTAAATCCTACTCTTGAAAAACAAACAATAGTTCCTAAATAAACTCGTAACACAACGTTTCAATAACAGAATTTACATAATAAATGAGAGATGAACGAATCTTGAATTCAAAATGTATAGCTGAGATTAATATATTGCGGTACTTCACAATGTTGTTACTGCTGTAGCACAACAAATCTTATCTAAAAAAATAATAAACAGAATTATATCAGAAATCTTTATAACAAGTAAAATTAACTTCACAGTCTCTCGCTCTCTGTTTTCTTTTCTATGGCACTGCGTAATCTAATATAGAAAGATGAAAAGAAGTGGATTGAAATAGCATGCCGATGAATGTGAGCTTGTTTCACGGATGCTAGCTTTCGATTATGCACTTCCCAACACATCTTAAAGTGCAATCGTACTGGCAAAAATAATTACCCAACAGATGGCGCCAAATTTCTTCAAACTCATCAAAATTTATTGAAACGACGAAGAAGGGAGGAGGTCAATAGCTACGACCAATGTTGCGAGAGTTGGCTATAAGTTTCTAAATCTAAAGATCTACTGTTGCGGCAACAGTGTATTCACCGTCATACTACCTTTTTTAATTTTCAATAGAGATTGCAACGATCGTGTTTCTTTTTAATATAAAAACTGCGCTGGAATAGTTCAGAAAGATTTAACTACGGCAATATCTGAAATTATTCTTCTAAACAGGTCTTTCTTATTGGTAGTGCAGTTTAAAATCCTAAATTCTAAAATTTTAAAATACCAATAATCGGTATGGAATGTACTAATCGGTAGTCGAATAAGATTTAAAATTAGAAACATGATGATAAGACACCACTTAACAGATCAAGAGCATTTTCTCGACAAGCTTCCTAACCAAGAATACATTATCAGGTTGGCGAAAGTTTAAGATGTCTGTCAAAACCAGCTGCAGAAGATCAACATTTTAAATAATTTGTGTTTAGAAAATTAGTATTTTGCATTGAGATGATAAATTAAATCCTACTATGACCAAACTGAAGGCATCAAAAGTATTCATCTGATTTGTATCAAAAAACATTGGTATTGCTGCTCACACTTTTATAAACCAAGCTTGAGTTGTAATGGTTTCAAAAACATTACTATTATTGTAGGAAACTAGCGTTGCTGTATCTCCGAACAACTATCTATCATCTTTATGCGCATCATACGGAATAAAACAAATTATAGCCATAGCTATATTTATAGTGGAAGAAAACCTGTATCTGTTCTTAGATAAGAAGTTAAATAAACAAAAACATGGCAAACGAGAATGGAAGATTTCATAAGATCACCAAGTAGTGTGTCGCGCAGAACATTAGTATGGATGGTACATAGCCTGGAAATAGAAAAACTATTAAATACAAATAAAAGAACAACAAACGAAATGCGATTGGAACGTCCAACAATGCAGATTGTTTAAAGTCTAAAAACATAAATTGACATCTTGTTCACATTCCAGCGGGCCTAAATTGATCGGAGGCATTCAAGTCAAGTACGAAAAAAGTATGTAGTAAGACGCAACGATATCGTGTCCATTAATCAGGGAGTTACCTTATGTTGCAAAAATAAAGTAAAATGCCAACCCATACCTAGAAAGTTGAATTTATTATAAAGTAAAGTTATTACAACGGGAAAGCATAAGGTACAATCTATAAGGACTGACCAAACTTTAGTAATCAGTGTGATTAAAAAGCAAAGTGAGGAACGTACACGAGAAATGTTAGCAAGATTCAAAAGATTATCTTTATGACGAGAGGAAATTAGGTAGCCTTCAGTGCCTTATCCCATTCAAATGGAATCGGAATTCTCTTCCTTTATTTTCTCTTGCCACCCCTTCCTGTCTAGAGCGTCTTCTCGTCTCCAATCTTTCTCTCGTCTTCAATCTTTCTCTCGGAGAACTTCGTTCACCTTGTCCTTACATCTTGTCTTTAGCCTTCCTATCCTCCTTCTGCCACCAACCTCCATCTTCTCAACACTTTTCCCAACGTACTCCTCATTCCTTCTTTGCACAAGTCCGAACCACCTTGAATGTTTCTACCAGTAGGTTCAACCTTGACCGATCCTCAGATAAGCTCATTGCTGATTATGCCCTTTCTAGTTACTCCACACATCCACCCTCATCTCAGTCTCTTCCATTTTCTTTTCTTGGGTCCTCGTAACAGGCCACTACCGACTTATATATCTTTCCTTTTATCCTTCGGCTCACATTCATATCACACAGCACTCCATTTATCTTTTGCCAGTTCAACCATCCGCAGTTCACTCTATGCTAGATTTCTGCATCCAGTCCAACATTGCTCTGTTCATTCGACCAGAGGTACGTCTTGAACGATGGTAACTGTTCTTCCTAAAGTTTTATAAACATGCCTTGCGCTTTCCTTGTTGTCATGTAGTCCGTTTTTGATCTACTCATCTTCATCCCTCCCTCTTTCAGCGCTTTCTTCCAACTTTTCCTCCAGTTGCTCTCAGGTAGATTCGCGCAGAACAATGTCATCCGCAAATAGCATGCTCCAGGGTGCTTTCTTCTTCACATCTCTCATTAACATGTCCGCCACTAGGTCGAATAGGTAAGGGCTGAGTGCTGATATCTGGTGCAGGCTCACTCTTATCGGAAACCCCTCAGTCCTGCCGACACTACTCTTCACAGCAGTCTCCGTCCTTTTATACATTTGGAGGCCCTTTTCCTCATACATCACTGTAGTGAAGAAAAACGCAGAAAATGCCATGACAAGGACAAGGCATGAGGCAGTTTACGAAGCGTATGAACAATTAGAAAGAATTCAGGATGATAAGCAGTTACTAAAAATAACCAAAGCAAGAGATACAGCGTCGAAGAATATAACGTACATAAGACAGATAAAGGGTGAATCAGGAGCAGTATCACAGAATCAGGCGGAGATATTGATGAGATGAAAAGAGAATTTTGAGAAGTTATTAAATGAGGAAAACCCTAGAGAAAGGAGTGAGGATGGCGATGCAAATGAAGATGTGGTTCAAGAGATCAATAGAAAAGAAGTGTAATGTGCTTTAAAAAAGATGAAAAATGGAAAGGCAGATGTGGCGGATCTGATACCGGTGGAACTGCAGAAAAGTTTGGGCGAGGGAAGTATCGATGTGTTATAATATTTATTTAAGAAACTATGGAAACAGGAGATAATACCGGAAGAGTGAAGGAAGGGAATACTGATACCAATATATATAGAAAAAGGGGATGTGCAGCACTGTGGGAACTATAGCGGCATAAAGCTAATGCCACATACTATGAAGATCTGTGAAAGAGTCAGTGAAGGAAGGATTAGGCAGGAGACGCAGGTGTCGGAGGAGTAATTTGGATTCAAGCCAGGAAATTGAGCTGATAGAGAAGGCAATTGATGGAGAAGTGCAGAAAGATGCAAGTCGAGATGCACATGGTCTTCATTGGCCTTGAGAAGGCATATGATAGGGTACCCAAACAAGAAGTTTGGAGAAGATTAGGTAGCTCAATAATCTAAATTTATTTTATTCTACGACTAATAATGAGACATGCTGATCACTTTATCATCGGCAAGTCGCATGTCATCATAAATTTACATCAAAGATCATACGCGAGAACTAGATATTAATGTCCTAAATGTTTGAAATATTTGACTCAAAAACAGGTTATTCGAGTCTCATTTATAATACCTTCTCTAAAAGTATGTACAGGATTCTAATAAAATACAATCTGTATTCTGCGAGAAAGTTTTCAAACAGGTATCAAACTTATGAACTAAACTGATTACGTTAATAAATTTAAAAAGCAGAAAAATTGAATTTGACCTTTAACGTTCTTTACTTCTTGCTTGTTAATGCTACTGTAAAACTTTATTTTTTCTTCTTAAAAGTAAATAAATAGATTATATAGTCAAAGCAAACCATTGTTGCCTAACTGGCTTTTAAGGAGCTTTTAAAGTTTATAATTAGAAGCAAGGAATAATATTAGTAGGCTCTACTTTTCAAAGTTATACCCGTCTGCTGGAAATCTTCTAATGCTTGAATGCGTCTTACGAATATCTTGAGGGCGCTCAGCAAAAGTTTTAGGTTAAATTTTAAACAAAAATTAATTCGTCTTTCTTTTCTTTTTTTTTATCTTAATACAAAACTCCACGGCATTAAACTCAATGAAATTTTAAATTATGTAGATGTTTCCAGAAAACCGTACTATTTCAATATGAATTCTTTATGAAATATGGATGTTAAGGAAAATTGAGACTTTCATGGATCCCAAAAGTATTCTTCGAGACAGAATGAACGAACGTCACTTCTCGAACCGGTAGCAATTTTGATAAACCAAAATGAGCTTAGTATGTTTTAAACGGCCACCCTTAAAAATCAATACTTTTGGAATTGGCTTGTCACCAGCGAACAACCTTGAAGATGGAATTTCCATTTTAGAGTTGCGAAGTATTGACGCGGGACAAAGGCGAATGACAATTGGAGAAATCGACGGTATCGTCCTGTCGTCTGCCGAATGCTGTCAAAAGCAGTTCTCAAGCGGACAATGTTTTCTTTATTTACTAATGAAGCTTGGAGTGCAAACGGTGCCAAGGGATCTAAATTTAGATGGTAATCCTGATAAAAGTTATTTAATTAAAAATTCCCGATAGGGAAAAAAGCTTTTAACGGGCCTTCCTGACATAGAAACAGAAGGAGGTGGGAACGGAAGAGGAAATAGTAAAGTCCCGAATAAAATCACGGGGGTACACCACCGTAAAACAAATAATGAAACGCAGAATTGTAAATTGCACGAAATCAAATTAAACGACTTGTATGCAAAGTGTTGTTAATAATGGCGGCACCGCCAGGATGGGGTTGATTGCTCCGCCGCGAGGGCTGTTGTCGCAGGCGGGTCACGTGTGTAGGATAATATCATCCCCGGTTCGGAGTCGCCTATTTATTACGCGACGTGGTGCGTCCAATGTTATTATCAAACCGTATACCTGCATGTGAGGGGGAAATAAGTGGTCTGAAATTTCTATTTGCTCCGAAATGGATATTCTAACTAGATATCTGGGCTTGCCGCTTTTGGACGAGCTCTCTTCTATGCTGGGAAGAGATAACGGAAGCAGGAGGCAAAGTTCTGAAACTTTGTTTCGTTCTCCTCTGTCCCTTTGAAAGCACTACACAAAGTTTACAAACTGTTATTCTCTTTGCACATACAATTAATTTGGTTACCCGGAGCGAGGCGTACACACTTTTTTTCTTGTTTTACTTTTATTTGCAAATCTGAAACTCAAACATAAAGGGAATATTAACACCCAGTGCGTAGTTGCAATGGCGTTTTATTTCTGCCCCAGGCAAAAGATTGTAATACAAGTCATCAAAAAGGAACTGGAACGACTTACATTAATAATTTTTTTATTTTTTTCCTTCTTTTATAACGGAAACCTCTGGAGAATCTACATAAACATTTAATGGGGATTTAAAAAAATATATTTGGTTATTTGATAACATTTTATTAAGGTCTGCTAGATTTTATAGGTATTTTACGAGTTCTGTTTTAGATTGCATTGGGTTTTACTCAAAGCTGATAGAAAACATTTCGTTTTATTTCTTTTAATAAAACTAGTAGGTTTACGTTTATATTTAATTGTAAATGTGATTTAGGTAGGAAAACTGATGTAGGAGCTATAAAACTTTACCAGGGTTTTTTAAATTAAGCGATAAAGTTTTATTTATGTTTTACATCAACTTGGATCAATTACATTTTATTTAAAGAGTCTTTTGATAAACGAGTCGTTTTAGTCAAAGTTAATCGAATCTGCTTGCATTTTGAGTTTCCCTAGAGTATATAATTTTCACAACTTATCCTATTCTTATAAAAGACACGCTAATGACATAACTACAACATCAATTTCTCACGGTCTTTTCTAAAACGGTAGCATAAGGGCTACTGATGATAATGACTTTTCACTGAAAGAAACAACAGAAAAAGGAAGGAACGTTTTAGATCATATTTCAGCGGAAATTCCAAACGGTGAGCATTAAAGCGTGCATAATACTGTGTAAGTCTAACTGGCCCCATGACCTCTCCAGACCTATTAGAAGGATGATTTTAGGATTACTAAAATTGGGTTGTAACAAACAAAACACTTCTAAGGTCTTAGATTTCTAACTTACAGATGTCTTGAAGTTCAATTCTGTTTAGAAACCCTAAATTGTTTTCTACGTTTAATCCTCAATTAATATCTTAAAACCATTTATGTTTGCGTTTTCCACTCGATAACTAAGTGTGTAACAGCCGAATTACTCTGGAATTCAGACGTACCGAGTTATGTTTTTGTTTCTGAGTTAAAGTTATACTCTGAATATAATAACATAATTACCTCATTATGATTAACATTTCTGTAGTGTTCTTGACCGTGTGAAAAAATCTACTAATGCCCTTTTTGCTATAAGCATTTCCCATCTGGACGAATGATAACCACTGTCAACAGACATCTAATACTGAGTAGGTTATTGCTTGCCGTAGTCCGAGACCTTGTTTACTAACGCCACTAAGTGGTGTTAGATTTTGAAAGAGTGACTTCTAATAATTAAATATTTGAATTGTGTTGATCTAGGTTTTGGTGTGTGCCATTACTTTGTGAGACACTCCTTATTGATCTGTTAAGTTTGTAACTTAATTTTCTGTGCAAGTATCAACCAATACTTGGTTAGTAATTTATATAGGGTATCAAAAAGCTGGTTATTTTATGATCATTGCTCGACATCATTTGTCAAATTGGGTCTATACTATGGTAGTCGTTTCTAGAAGTAGCTGCCTGGCAATTTCTATTTCAGGTGTGAACTAAACATTAGCAGGATCAACTTTTAGATAGCAACAAATACTTAATTAAGGTAATTCAAAGTGTTATGGCTAAGAAACATTAATTCTTTGTTCAGTTAGCAGTCCATTTGTTTTAAAATTAATTATTATATTACAATGTGCGTATGTGTAAATCCTCTGTTGAAAACCATTACGTGTTGTCAACCACAAAACGGATTTATTTTTGTAAAGGCAAAAAGGTGTAGTAGGATCTCGCTCTACTGTTCTAATCTACTCGCTTTGTTGCACCTGTGAGATAAAGCAGTCCACTAAGCGAGAAATCAGTGTTGTATCAAGTCATTAAGTTCCAGACAGCCATTGAGTACCCCTGACGTTTAGCACAGCAGCAGTAGTACTAACTACAGGGAGCTCAATGAAACCAAATTTCCCGTTGGGAATGAAACACGGATAGAAATATTAGTGTACTTAAATGAAATATTTCTGCGTAGACTAAAAGCGAAGTTAGTTACCAATTTAATTAGTCGTGGAAAGTTTTAGTTATAAATGTCATGGAAATGTTCGCGTGTTGCAAATTGGATTTGAGTGTTTAAAAAAATTATTTGAGGAAGACGAAAGTAACAGGTGGCTTGGGCGTTTGATTCTTTTGTAACAGTTAAGAAAACTTTGCGTACTACAAGCTCATTGTAAAAGCTGCTGTTGATGGCAAACAGATGCAACCAGTTTTGCGTTATGCTTACAATTACAGAGTTATAGACTTTTAGGATTTATTACAAATTTTGTTTCATTGTAAATCTTTGTCAACATTCTTTTAATTCCTTCTTACAATCTGAATATCTTTATAAAGTTATAACTCAAACAAATGTCAAAGTAATCGGTAAAATTGTTTTAACCCGTCCGGTTAATAATGAATCATAGATTGCAGTTTATGAATCTTGTGATTTACTGTAAATAATTAGTGACCAACATCGTTGTGCCATTTCATGGTATTTTCTGTACGTTACACTAAATTGTCTTGCAAAACGATAGTAAACAAGGTTTGTTGTCGAATTTTATTAGATTAAGTCACATTGGTACTGAATTAATTGATTTACTTAGTTGTATTTAGTATATGAAATCGTTTTAACAAGGTGCAAAGTATTTTAAAGCTCTGCCGCACCAAGCTCAAATCATTCTTTTGGTAAAAGAAGTTTGAACCTTCTTCTGTTTATTCTTTTACTTTGCTCAGTATTGAGAGACGAACTAAGTATGTTTTGGAACTGAGTGATGGAGGTAGGTTTGTACATCACACTGCCTATTTCAATCGACACGGGACGAAATGTTTGTCTACGCTTGAGTCACGATCTATCAAGTAAAGTCTATTGTATCTATTGAACTGGTTTGGTAAAAAAATGAAAGGTGTGATTCCTTTTAAAGAAAGTTTTTTAAACGTTCAGAATCAACATTCAAGTGTGAAAGTTTTTAGCAATTAATTTCAAAGTGTTGACAAGAATTCTGTAGTCGTGACTGCAATGGTAAACAAAAATTTCAAATAAAAATTAAAATAAAACGCTCAGCCTTACAGAAGAGTTCTTGCTTATTAAAGTTTTATTTCAAGTCTATTGATAAAAATACAACTGTTTGCTCTCCTTATTCCCTAACTTATTTCAGAACGTTCACATTCTTGAAACACATAAGAATTTAGTGATTGCTTAATCTTAACACCATAGCATTTTCAGTTTGTACGGCAAGATCAATACAAAAAGCAAGACGAGAACCAAACTATGAAACCCCACCTAAGCAAATACAGTTAAAAAAAGCATTGCCTAAAAAGAATCCGGATAATAAAGTTAGATTCAACAATTAAAACGTAATAAGATACTTCTATTTAAACTTTCTTTTCTGTAATATACTACATACTTTTGAAATTATAATACTTTCGCCTCTGCACTAAAATCGGTTGACTACTTGAGAATTTATATCTAGATTCTTGAGACCGACGTTTTAAGTACTTCTGGTAGGGGTAAAGACGATGTTGTCGGTATGTGCGAAACCGAGATTTTTAACATGTAGCTCAAGATTTTAAATACTACTTACGACCAAGTTTTTAATTTTATTA
>VTPC01008469.1:6900-19784 GCA_011009095.1 Ignelater luminosus
GAGACGATGTTAACTTAAACTTAAAAACTTAAAAGAGTGTAGCCAAACAATATGATTTCAATTTTTAGTATTGAGAAATTATGTTATCTAATTTATAAACTGTAAGTTATTAAATGCTAAGACTTTATAACCGACCCAAAAAACAGTTAGATTTTTACAGTCTTATAAATGTCAACGGTGTATTTCTTGGATTTAAAAATCAATAAAATCACTAAAACTCAATAGTTGGATAAATTGAAATAAATCTTACGGTATGCGAGGTATAGGTACTGCGAAATAAATACGTAACCAAGTTTTGACTCACAAATAGTCTATAGACAACCATCTATGAAGAATGAAAATTTGTCATCAACTGTTATCGACAAAAGTCTGATCATATTATCTTTACTCGTTACAAATAAAAACCAAAATATAGTGGAGCCTCGCTTTAAGCAGCACATTAAACTTCGACTCACATCAGGCATTGAACCTCATTTTATAGTAGTATTCGTTTTTGAATACTGAAGATTTCAGTAGAAGAATCCGCTACAATAAAGTTAGGTTACCATCAAACTGAAATCGCTAGTTCAAGAAAATACCTTTTATCGTTAGAGAAATAGATAATTATTAGAAATTATATGTATTATGGGAATCTTCTATTTGTCGCTTGAGGACACTGTTTAGGCATCTTATTCTCGTTAAATAGATTGAACGAATCTATTTTGAAAGCGAAGCCAGCCTCTTGGTTCATTGTTACATATGTGCCATATTTCAATAGGTTGGAATTTAGCTACTCTTGGAATTTGTATGAGTAATTCAGATCGGTATAATTGAAGAGAAGTCCAGAAAACTTGATATAATACCGGTCGATCTAAAATCCTGATAGTTTTGGAAAGTTATTGTTAATTATATTAACAACGATTTATAAAAGAAAGAACAAGTTGAAGTTACATTTTTGTTATGTCTAAGAACGCGTGTGACTGGTGTATAATCACATAGACATTAAAGATTTTTATCTGATTAATTCAGAAATATCTTAAACGCTAAGGATAAAAACGGAGTAAAGTATGGATAATAGATTATACCCAAAGGAATCGTTCTTTTATTAAGCGCTAAATATACATCCCTTGATCCCTTATAACTTTGGGAAAAAGTTCTTTTCATTATAATGAATGAACAACATTAAGCAAGATACGTAGGTGAAACTCATTCTAGTAAGTTTAAGATCTGAATAAAAATGTATCTGCTCAAGTCAAACAAAATTCCTCGTTTTGCCTATATTTGAATTTAAGGAATTATCGGAGCTAAAAGAATACGACACTTAAACTTTACATGAAAAGAATTTCTTTATTCCTTTCTTTGGGGTAATTTAATTTCTCATATAATTTTATTTTACGCACGAAAAAACAACATTTAATAAATTCTTTTAGTAAATTAGAGAAATATTTTCACTTTGATTCGAGAAATTTCATAAAAAGAAACCTCTTAATCAGTTAATTTAGTTAGTAATGAACAGGAAAAAACTTTTACGAACTTGAATATTCCTTGTACATTAACTTTCGTTTGCAGTTGCATTTGTAGTGGTATTTTAAAATTTCTATAAAAACGACTTGCTTGACTCTATTGATTTTATTTTCAGTACATTCATTTCAATTTAAAAAGTTTCTTTTGCTGTAGGCTTATTGTACAAAATTGTAAATATTATACAACTTAATTTATAGGCACTGGTCTAGAGCAGGTATCCGTGACCCTTCTATTTTCAAATATTTAATTCAGATTCTGAAATTACTGTGCATTGAAGAGAAGCAAAGTATGTTTTATACGAGGGTAGTCAGAACCTAAACCACAACTGCCATGTCATTTTCTGAGATTTAACGAATAATACGCACACAATTCAAATTTGTTTTATTTCTTCGCATAAATTTTCTTAAACTAAAACGGCTTATCTAGAATTCTTTACGGCTTCCTCTTATTCCAAATTCCAGTCTTTTGTTTCTCCCGTTGATACTACATTTCAGAAAATTAAAGAAACTAAATGTAAATCTTTAAATTATTTTAAATTGGTCAATACATTATAATTTTAGTGCTTGTTTTCATAATCGTCCACTCTTTTAATCAACTCTGTCGTTGTGCTTCACCGGACACAATGAATGCAGAACCTCTCAAAATTTTTAAATTTCAGATTTTTTAACCTTACACTGAGGTTCTTGCATTTTATCCATTTCCGCAATACGGTTTACGTTATAATATTTTTTGTAAATGTAGATGTAGAAAGGCCTTAGTCTACTTGTAACAGTTGCCTACTTCTTCAGATGCAAGAAGTATGCAACGTTTTGGGTCACATTCCACAACTGAGAAAAGAAGAAAAAACAGTAAACAAATAGCCTTACCTTACATATATTTTCTAATTCTACTTTCGAATTAAGTCATTCTGGAATGGATGTCACTTTATGTTATTTTGTGTAGAAACTTTTCACAGGAAAAAGGATTAACCTTGCATGGAAATTGTTGGGAAAATTGATTTTCATTGCTTTACAGAACCAGCATAATGAGTTAACCTTTGTAAAACATAAAAAATAACGTTACATCCTACGTCTCGTGTTTTCCCAAATATCCTAATACCTTCAAGTAGTATTTTGCTTACTATACGAGCCAACTGCTTCTAATTTTTCTGACGGCATACTTCTATGTTTTTGGAGAATTTAAGGCGCTGTTTATGGCTGAATAAAACTTCTTGATTATATCTAAAAGCGCTCTCAGCAGTTACCAATGCTTTTAAATAGTTTATCACACTTTAACATTGATTGGGTTATTATGTTTGTGCGAATTACTTACTTGTTAGTATAAATCCTTATCTTCGTTGGGAATTAAAACAACAGTCCAGTAGGCTTTCATTACAAATTTTAGAAGCAGTCAAACTTACATGTTTATTAGACTTCAGAAAAAAAAATGGTATGGATTCTTCATTGAAATTTGTGGAAATCACTTGCTCAATAATGAATTTGCCAGTTTGAAAACCAAACTAGAAGCAGATTAGCACTTTCGATAAATTCTCTCAATTTTTTGGCAAGAATCTTTTTGAATATTCTGCCTAAGCTTTGAGAGGGGCTATAGAACGATAAGCAAAAAAATACGATACTATATTTAGCAAAAGATACTAAGTTTCAAATGAAAAATCGTGCAGAAAATTTCTACAAGTTGGATGACCATTTAGGCCATGCTGTTGGTAGCATTTTGCAGTACGTTAAAGAATGACCTTTTGAGTGTGTCATTTATTCTGTTTGTTTCTAGTTCTGTTTCCTGAAGAATTTAATTCGATACTTGTATTTGATTTAGAAGCATTAGGCCAGCTTTCAAAAATACCGACTTTATATTGGCTTGCGTGTTTTTCCAGTATGTTTAGAACCCTGGTAGATAGTTTAAGAGACTTGCTTTTTGATAGACAGAGTTCTTTCATGCCGAATCCTTTTCCAAATCATTTCCAATAATTGTAAAAATATAATATCTAGCGGCTGAGTTAGGTAAGTTGCATTACAAGAAAGAAATACAAATGAAATATTAGAAAATCAATTTATTTTTGAGTCAGAAAAAAATATTTTTATCTTCGCACAGTTTTATAGGATCAATTAATGGTTCTGACGAGAAGTTATCACCTTTCGGTGATTTTTTACTGTGAGGTTTCTTCCGGGAAGGTATAGTAATAATTTTAATTCAACCACCAAAAATAATAGAATCAAACCACCTACTCTGGCTCCAACTAAATTTGGTACCTTTGGAAGACTTTTCCCTCTAAGATTTAAATTTATATACGACATATGATACTACTGGGAGATATTCCATCAATACTTCTTCCCAAATTATCAAAGAAGTTATTTATAATATAGGGAGAAACATTTGGACCTACGCCGTTTAGTGCCTTGACAGAACCTTCTTGTAAATTTGTTTTTATGGCTCACCATAGAAGGTTTTCTAAAGTTGTACCTCGGTATATTGTCTTTAGATTTTTGTATCACCTTTTCTTGCAACTTGCCCGTAACTACAGTCTTCTTTTGGCTTGAAAAACAGTTTGTCCGCCCTGTTTCTTAGAATAGTCCTATCTTTTAAATGGCTTTGAAACATTGATATGGAATTCAAAGATCCCTGGATGTCTTCCTGGTGCTCGATCTTCTTTCAACTGGAACATTATGGACCTGTTGCATGATGTCATCACTGTAGTTCTTTTATATTGTTGCAAGTAGACCCGGCTTATAGACTTGATTCACCTTGCAAGATGAAAATCAAATAACCTAAAAAGCAATTAAAATTCCCGATTAATCTGTTTGGGTAGTTTTTTTTATTTTTTGCCCTATTTAGATCAATGACACCAGCCGTATCACTTTAGCATAATGTTTGTTGTTAATAGCATCTAGAACATGTTTTTTGATGACAGTATTGTTAGTAGCTAGATTATTATTGCATGAAAACAGCAGTCGCCCCAAGATTTACTAGATCCACCCCTCTTATGTTCTGGCTACGGACCTGTGTTTGCTTCGTTTCTAACAAATGCACATATTAAGGTATGTGTTTAGAAAACAAATATAAATTTTTGGAAATAAATGCCAACAGTTACAACGCATAAGATTCAGTTTTGATTTTTGTTTCAATAATCTAAATTTAATTAGGTTTCTTTCATTAAAAGTAGAATTTTTATGCATTAAAATGTTTAACAAGATTACCAAATTAAATTAAAAAGAGAAAAGTTGTTAAAAGTTGTTAGAAAAACCAACCTAATTAGTTTTTTATTTTAATTTTATTATCTGTAATATTAAAACACCGTCTTGGAAAGTTGCTTGGTACCTGTTAACTTTCGTTACGAAATAGAGTTCGTAAGCAACATCAAGTTGAATTTGACATGTTCAGTCCTTGTTTGATATACGAGTTGTGCGAGGTTATGAAAAATAAATAAATTGCAAATCTTGCGTCTTTGAGAATAGATCTGGTTTAGGTAGAAATGTATAAGGACAACGTTACGTGTTTCACAAAGATTTGCATTTGAAATACTCCAACCAAATCGATACTGTCCCCTGCTGCAATTAAGTATTACATTGTCGCAATTAGAATTATTTGCATTTATAGCAACAATACCGTAAACTCAAAGTAAACGAACTCTGTAAAAATAAATTTTTCATTCAAATCACAAATGTATAAAAAGTTCGAGTTTTTGTTGGAGGGAAGAAAGAAATAATACTGTTGCAAAAGAATCGGAAAACGGTTTGTAGAAAAAGAACTTTTTTTGTAAAAATGCAGCGAGGTAATGAAAAATAGATATTATTATTGTAACATTATCGCATTTTCTTATTCATATCCTGCTCTTATGACGAGGCACGTGACTGCATGTCCTGAATACTTATTTATCCTATTCATCACAGCAGGTGTCGTCGAAAATTGCTCTTTATATTCTGCCATCACTTTTATTATTTCTTGTTATTTTGCTAAACGTAGCTTTCCAAGCTTCAAGAATATTTAAATACGAGAACTTCTGTGTATTTACCTACTTTATCATCTCTACATCCAACTTAAACGTATCTTTTCAACTGAAATGAAACTTAAGATGCCAGAAAAATTTCAAAAATTTACAAGCACTTTTTTTGAGGAGAGGGAGAAAATAACCTGGGAAGTTAAAAAGTTGCTATCAGCTCATACTGATACTAACTACGTAAATTGAATGCAAGTTCCCGCTTCCTTGTCAAAAAGTGATTAACGTATACGCATTTTAAAATGAGTATCAATATGAACCAAAATTTCCCTAGCATTTCTTAATGGAATGAACGGAAATTAATGTCGTACCCTTTTAATACACGTGACGTGTATACAATGACGTTTTGATGATCATAAATTCCACCATATTAAACTTTGTTATTCTATGGCATTTCTTTACAATAATAATAAATTTTGATAATAATTTACGAGTTATATTTAAAACTTACCTAGTGTATGAGAGCTTTTCAAATTATAATTTGAGGTTTTTTATGGCAGAGACCGTAAAAATACATAACAGTGAACGGTTTTCGATTAATACATGATATGCAAAAACTGAAAACAATTTAACATCACATTTACCCCAACAGATGTACAGTATCATGACTAGCTTTTTCTTTCTCTTGTTTGCCTAGAAGGTATTTATTTTATAAATGCCCGTACTTATAGTGAGTACTTGAACCAAGCTCGAATTTGAGCTCTAGTATACTCTAATGTTTTATATTGAGACTTAACTCAAAAATACGAGCTCGTACTTAGTTGGCGTAAACTTAGATTTAAGGTGAAGAAGGAGTCTAGCTTGTGAGCTAAGTACTTCGCTAAAGGCGTGCTTGCTACAACTCATTCAGAAGCAAATTGAATCGGGGTGCAGGGATATTGTTAAGATTTCTGAACTCTAGTATAAGTCTTAACATTCCTAGTAAATGCACCCCTGTCCGTCCCTGTATTCAGGTACTGACTGTAACATATTGGGGCCAATTGGCTCAGTTCTGCTAGTTTTCCAATTCTATTTTTGATAAATAGCAAACTAACTGGAAATAAGATTTTACCTTTACGAGAAACATTTTTTTTTTCAAATTTCGTACTAGATAATTACTATTTATTACAAATATATTAATTAATAAATACATTAAACAATCACTGAGCAAGTTAATAATATTTTAACTGTAGAATCCTGAGCTCAAAATATTAAGATCTAACCCAAATCACTTAGATAAAATGTGGTTTCTTACTGAGTTACAGGGTGTTTTATTTAAAAATTTAAAAACTATTTGTACACAGTACTTTAAAACTATTTGATGTATCCTTGTCATACTTGGCAGGAAGTGTAGGTACTGTACACCCTACTAAATTATGTTAAATAAACATTTCTGGCTACTACCAGAGGCGTATGATAAGGGCAAGTAAATGGTTGAACCTTCCCAAATTCTACGCCACTGGCGGAATTGCCATTTTAGCACACTTTTCCGATTCTCCAATACTTTCTATGCAAATAACATACTCTTTATTCTTAGCGATATAGTCATTATTTTTCGAGATATTTAAAGTTAAAAACTAAGCGGCAGTATTATTTGATTTTAATGTGTATTAATTATGTTGGTGTTATTGGGTCATAGAATTGCATTTATTACGCAAATGCAATTTTAATTCCTATTAGCAACAAAAGATAATGTTATTTATTAAAATCTCTTGAAACGAATAGTTTTTAAATTTTTAAATAAAATACCCTGTAACTCAGTAAGGAGCCACATTTTATCTAAGTGATCTGGGTTAAATCTTAATATTTTGAGCTCAGGATTCTACAGTTAAAATATTTCCAATTATTAATGAAACACCCTGTATATTCTATCGTGTTTCATTCATCAGTTTTTCTTGAAATCATAAACAATAACTAAAGTTGAGATAAATACACTAAACAATACCCTAAACATGGACAAATAAAGCAACAAGAATATGCTATCTGCAAAGCTTTTCATTACCCCAGCACCTATTTCCTCTTCCATTTCTTCTTTGAAAATATCAAGAATTTACTTATATACTATAATAATCTATGCAAATTTCAATAAATGATACTGCAACCAAAAGTACTTGGCATTTTTTGTTTGAGAAAGTGGTACATTGTTATGTGGACTGCGGAACCTTGCTCTTCGTATGATGGAGATGACTTGAATAACTCTAATTCGTTAGTTTTGATTCTGTATTTTTCTAGCTAGTTTTAGATTGCAGATTAGTTTTTAGTTTTCGTAATTTTCCGCAATCATGGTAAGATTATTGTTGGAGGTTAGGACTTTGGCGTGGTCAACAGAGCTGCAGTACAGAGCAGACATACTAGCGGCTCAAGCATCACTGCATTGGGATATTCTAGCAATGCATTCGGGAGAGACTACTTCGACATCAAATGATTCTAACAGTCAAATCGTTGAGTGATATCTAGAAATGCTGTAGAACACCATGGTATGTTTCCAAAAGCTTTCTTTATGTTTTGGACGACTTGACTTGTCTGTTCTGTTGTGAAATGCATTTATTTGAAATGGAACTATTATTAAGTACCGGGTCATTAGTTTCAACTAGTGGCCTGTATAGAAAATGTTTTTCAAAGACTTTAGACACAATAGGTAAGGCGCTTATTGATCGATAGTATTTTAATTTGTTAGAAGGTTAGAAGCAAGACAACATTGAATAACTAGGTAAAGGGATATTCCCAATTATGCATTTTATGGAGCATCATAGTGTATGTATATTGATGCGTAACTTTGAAAATGCAAAGTCACTTCAGTTTTATTTTAGCCAGCTTTTGCTGTAGTTGACACTACGCAAAATTAGTGATTAATTTTCAAAACAATGCATAAACTTTAAAAATTAAAATTAAAGATGTTTATAATGATAAAACACTTTTAACCATTTAATCCACAGACTTTTATAACCTATAATAATCGTAGATCATATATTTAGTGGTTGAATCAGCTGCTGCAAACTTAGCAAGCAGCTATTGGTAAGCCAAATACATTTAGATCAATCACCAGAACTGCATTAAGAATTGCTAAAAAGTAGAACATGTTTTAAAACTTGCAACTTGATGCGTATCAAAAAGTGCAAGAAAAGTTGCATAGTGTGACACAAAAAATGCATGCACTTTAATGCCACAATTCAGTTGCAGCACCTAAGTGTGAACCCCGCTTAAGATATTTAATTCTAGAACTAGGCAGTTCTTTAAAAACTTTATCAATGATTAAGTCACTAGGACACCAGGGTTTTCTTAGAATTTAAGCTGTTAATAACTTAGAGCAAGTAAGAAGCCCATAAAAATTAAGTAAGCATTTCATCTTCTTTGGTTTAGTTTTTTAATGGAGGGGGTTGGATAAAACATCTGCAAAATATTCTGGGAAAATCGTTGCTGTTGCGTTGCTTTTTGTCCAAGTCCCTTATGACGTCCTTAAAGGTGAAGAGGTGTTTTTTATCTATTTCATATTTTTTTTGTCGACATCCACAGTGAATAGTTAATTAATTTGGTAGGTGTCAAACCTTTTAGAAAGATCTTTGGATGCAGTCATTTTTCTTATTATTCAGCAGTTTTTTTATTCTTGCATTGCAGTGTTAAGTAGTCTTTTGCTCTCTGGTATTCTTAATTTGGTTTTTGCCTTCGAAATTTTTTTTTGCTTTAAGTTTTTGATCAATATGTATAGGACAGTCGTCAACTTTGAACGTCTTTGTAGATTCTGGCTTTGCAGTCCAGCTTGTCTATCGTATTGTATCGTAGAAGTACTCGATTGCAGTTCAATGTCTTCCTCAGTTTTAAGAGGAGCTTTTAAATTTAATTTCTTGCTTACTAGACGTCTGAAATCATCCAATTTTGTATACTATTCATTGCTTAGCCTTAGTTGTTTTTCTTTGTTTAGCGCATCCGCTGTTGGTCTAATCTAGACCATAGAACGATCTGAGGATAAGTCGAAACATGGTTTTGCTTTTTGTAACACAAAACTCGGTTAAATTTGGCAGCTTATTTCTGTCGGATTGCATAAGTTTTTCAAATGATTGCTTTCCAACGTTTTAAGTAGATCACGTTTTTTTTTGGATGTTATGAATCTGGATCTCCGGTCAGTATAATCTGCATTGTCGTCCCCTCCAGCAATAAATCATTATACTAGGGTGTTATAAAAATCTTCAATTTGCTCTTATTTCACAACATGTCTCAGTTGAAAATAGTCAGCCAAAATAGCTAAAAGACCGATTAAACCTACTATTGTTGCTCGTATTTGTACTTCTTGGTTGCTTTATAAACCGGACAGGGAAACAATGCGGCTTCGCGAGATTTTCTCTAATGGTAATTACTTTTAGATTTAGGGAATGATTTGAATATAATGCTTAAACATTATTAAAGTTTTTAGTTTTAAAAAAATCTCTATATAAAAAAGGCTTCAAAACTTAAAGTTATTACTTTAATTTAATGCGAGAGATCATTAGTTACTGTCAGTTTAATGAGTTGAAGAGAGAATTTATTTACAAAGAAATTATAAAAGAAATTGGATATTTACTTAAGAAACATGATTTAACAAGGCATTAAATAACAAAATAAATGTAAGAACGAACTTTCATAATAAAATAATAGATTTTTTTAAATTATACTAATTACTATGATACATTATTATTTAAAGTTATTCTAAAAGTGAAATTGAAATGAATCGAAGGAAGAAGTGAAATGTTTAGAAACTTTTAACATTAAACTTACATTTAGAAGAGTTCGTAGTCAAACCTTTGAAAGTTGGGAGGCATAAAAGGAACAGTTTTACGCAATTTAATAGAATATTTAAAGAAAAGTTTTTCCTTTCACACCTTATGATTTTCTAACGGCAGGAATACTTAATGCCAGATCGTTATGTGATACATACATTTATGTAACGTACCGACCTCTAATTTCATACAGTCAAATTATTGAGCAATGCCTTTAGATAGGTAGGTTAATCGAGATAGGTATACCCTCATCCTCATTTCTCGACCTAAACATAATTATTTTGGTGATATATTTTTAGTATCTTTTTTGAATTCTTGTTAAGAATTCTTGTTAATACCGTAAAATAGAAAACTAACTATAATCATATTTACAGTCTGAATTGGGTTCTGTTTTAACAGCCAAAATCCCAGAGATTAAATTTGATGTGTCACGTCGCCACGTACTGCGTAGGTAAAATGTGTCAAGTCCAAGTGCAAATTTACCAAGCTTTAGTTTGTGTCAACCTTTTGGCTTTAATAAGCTACTAATCATTCGGAGTTAACGCGACTTATGAATGTAATAAATTTTAGAAATTTTTGATTTTTATGTGAAAAGATCTACGAACGCGAAAGGTCGAATCTTTTACGAAAAGCGAATAATTGGCAAGAAAAAGAAACGACCGCTTCTTAATAATTAAACTTGGGGATAAGTTCTAGAGGGATTTAAATATTTTATTTGCGAAACAGTTTCTAATGTCAATATTTCTTCTTGATTTTGTTTCCTGCTTTGTCTACTTACTGCACGTCGTCGTTTTTATTTGTGTTAACTCGCATACCTATTTTATATTTTTTGTAGCAAAACTTTCGTTTAAGCATCGTTGAATTTAATGTTAAACATACAAAACAGAATCGAGCGTACAAAAATACCTTGAAAAATAAAAAAATCGTTATAAACCCACAACGCAACGGTTTGAGGAATACTCCAGTTTTTTGTGTATTTTCCAATTTACTATATTATCTTATTTTTCTTTAAAGGTAAAGAGATTTATTTTTAAAAGATACCTAATAGAAATATAATATTATTTCGAAGTTCTCAACTTTTTCTGTGTTAAATTAAAGAAATCAAATATCTTTTTCTTTCTATTATTTTAAGTTAGTACTTAATTAAACTCCTTTCAACTGCTTTGTCATAAATATCTGTTTTAAGATATTAATACCTCTACCGTGATAAACCATTGCGGTAAATATAGAACAAAAAAATTGAAATAATACAAAACACACTAAAATTATATTTCTTTCGATTTCTAACATAACCTTAAACCTGAATTCACCTCGTCTTTCTCAGCCGTATTCTTACTGAACAATTATGATTTTGCATTGCATACTTTTTTACAACACGCTTTAAAATTCTTTTCTGCGTGGGCTAAGAAATAAGAATTAGAATTACATCAAGAAATTCATTAGCTATCTGTTAATTACTATATAAGAAGAAAATAGAATGGTTGCAAATTGTTCTGTAAGAGGCATTCACGGCCGCCGCGTGTTGATGTACAAGTTGTTCATCTCACAAAAATGGTTAACCAAAGGGGTGTCATTTTGATTGAGTTCAAGGAAAACCTCCGGCCATATGTATCCGGTAAACCCCAACAGAAACCAGCTCCAGTAGTCAAACTGGCATTAAATAATTTGACATAGCATAGCAGTAAACAATTGTTGATAAACCGTACCTGTAGGGTTGCCACCCGGTCGGTAATTTGATGAAAAAGCAGGTAAATCGCTGCAGGAACCTAAAAGGACTTTCTATACCCTCAAATGGGGTGAAATTAATCAAAAACAGTATTTAACATTAAATAACATTTTAATTATTATTTGTGTTAGAATTCCGAAATTCTATATAAGAAGAATAGATACTTGCATCAAAAACGATAATTTATCAAATTAAAAAAAAAATTAAATACATATGAACAATTTTAAACAGAGTTTGGGACGATTTTGATCACCGTGAATTTTTATGCACACAAAGTAGCCTAATATTAGTACAAGCGAACAATTACACCCCAATTCCAAAATCTCAAATAAATTAAGAAGTTACAAAATTTTTAACTTTTGGGGTGATTCTGCTCGCCGAAAACCTATTTCTTTTTGCTAAATAATTAAACCATTTCGTTACGAAATGCTATGTTTATCGAACGCAAGTATAATAGAAACATAAACTGAACACTAATGGCTACTTGTACCATCTTATGAAATATTTAAACATTTATGAAAAATAATAAAACTGCCAAAAACTAACAAAGTAAACTTTTAAATTTCTTTAACATCCTCTGAATTTTGGAAATTGTAAATTTCACGGCGCCCTTTTGAATTTTCAGATGTGTCTGGCAATGGTAATATAGCAAGGACTATCTATCTGAAATTTCAACAACAAACTCATCGTTACGTTGTAACGTGAATGTAGTCTTTTTCACATCTGTAAATTTCAATCCTACCACTTCTACTTCTTCTCCATTAATACCGTCAACCATAACAACACATCTGAAAATTATGAAAACTTAAACCATTCCACTAAAATATACTGACTCCTTTTCAACATCAAACCGATTTATTGCCAAAATTGAGTAGCACTTGTGCAGAATTGTAATTAAGAATTTTACCAAAAGAGTACCCATCTGCAGGGAAGA
>VTPC01008470.1:0-12231 GCA_011009095.1 Ignelater luminosus
AACGGCTGTTGCTGTTTGTAATTTAGCAAATCAACCGTTTGTTCGGCGGATAATATTTTTTTCCTGCCACGTCTGCCCACACGATGGCTTCTTAGAGGACCCTGCGCTTCTTCATTGTACAGATGGATCCAATTATACACTTGACCTCGCTACAATGATATTAACGTTAAATGTAATGTGATCTGACTGCTTTCCCAAGTTAAAGTTAGCGTAATCATTAACTCTTGAGAACTAAGTAAACAAACCATCTTAAAGAATCTTGAATATAAAAAGAGTTAAAATAAAATTAATGCAAAGAAAACACTCAAGAAATGCTAGCAAATATTCAGGAATAAAACAATAAAACATCAGTTTCCTACATTTCTAATTTGTCCGATTTTGAATAAAAAAAGCATCACTAGCTAAAAATCACTAGGTACTTTTGATACTAGGTTTTAATTGATTAAGTATAATGAAACGACTTCTTATAGTTGTAATTTCAAATATTCGACAACTAAGCAGTTAAGAAAAAATATTATTAGGTAGCATTTTATGACAACACTCTTACAAAAGTTTACGAAGTAAAACTAGAGAAGACAAAATATAGTCATTTCAACGCGACTAACGAATGCTTTATCCAGTTCAAAACCTAATTTCGAGTTTGGCTAAGTTTTTTAGATAACTACTTTATAATACTCACAGACAGGTTAACTTCCCGCGCAATATGCGCTATTGGCACGTTTCTTTCGTAAAGAGCTATCAGTTTCCCTTTGTCCTGCTCACTTATATCTTTTTGATTAGGTCTACGTCCCATTGTTACTAAATAAATTCAAATAACCGCTTGCAAGTTCTAACCTTTCCAATCTTCAGTTTAACTTGAAACTGATAACTCTTAAAAGTTCTATACCCTTTTAAAAATCCTCAGCTGGGCTAACGGGACATTATTGTAAAAAGAAATTACCCCCTGGAACTAAGTACTTACAGAAATTTAAGGAATAGCAAAACCATTACACCTGTCTAACTGTTTCGTTTCTTCAATTTGAAACTACCCGTTAGTTACTTCCCAGAATGTTTTATTGTTCATTTTTCTGTTAAATTCGCTATTATCAGTGTTCAAAGTGAAAAGATAAACATTATGGAAGAATTACAAAAAATGAAGAACTTGCATCAACTTGAACCGCAAATTTCTGTTGATCGCCTAATATGTTTGCATAACATTTTTAAGTTGCTATTGTTGAACGGAATACAATACTTTTTGAAAAGTATATTGTAATAACCTACGTTGTTATGTCAACTAGGTATTATGATTTTAAGATGTAAGAACTTACCGTGTATTGGCCGGCTTTTCCTTCGGAGACGTGCAGGTCTTAACCCTAGATCTACCTTCACTTGTTTTTAATTAATTAGAAGCAATAATTCAAACACTTAGTAAGGATTAACTGTGTTATATATATTTAACAAAAAATATATAAAAGTATTATAAAAACTGATTTTAGCATAATTGTTGTAATCACTAAGAGAAAAAACACATTCAGGGAATAAACATAATTTCAAAGATTAAATAGACAACATTTTACCAGAATGATGTGCACCCACCGGAAACTTAAAGCAGAATCTTTTCTATACCAAAATTTTCCCCATGTGGGCCTCTGCCCCCGATCAATCTTTGTTTATATTACTTTTGGCGACACTTGCTATTAATGAAAGTTTATTATTTTTCCATTAGCCAAATTAATAATATCTATTTATTTATAAAATTTAGAATAACTTTAAATCTGTTTCATGTAAATCATGTCCTCTGAAATACTATTTATCTCTGTAATAAAATCTAATAATAAAATAGGGGTATTACAATATTTTAAATTATTCTTGACTACATCTTCAAACACTAACAACAAATATTTTGAAATGATGATCAATTTCGGGAATAAATAGAATTTACAATTTATTTTCTAATGCCTCTCTCAAAAAAGCGAAATAAATAACAGTATGTTCTGAAGTTAGTAGTGAAAAAATATTAGAAATGCATCTTTGTTTATGCAATGTTATGCTATTATATTTTTATCTATTTTCCTTCCATATTTGCAGAGATGAAGCTATTTTAATCCTTTTTGACAAATCCAAACACAAGTTAACCAAATTTAACGAAAACAGCAGGTAGATATTGAGGGTGAGCCATAAAGTTGCAGCAGGTAAAGCACCTATTTTTAGCTGATTTTGCACTAGGATAATACGAATCATTTATGAGCAAAATAATCTAAAAGAGCACTTCTTATATATTTCGTCCCCGTAATTGCAGACAAATAAAAGCATTTCAGTGTAGGAGAGTAATTTTTCTCTTAAAAGAATATATAAAATTTTAATGGCACTATTAAGTAATGCTAATTCCACACATGTAAACAAAAATAATAATAATAATAAATAAAAAAATAATCCAAAACTTAAAAAAAATTCTCCTTGCCAGTCTATTGAAGCTTGTGCTCATTGCTAATACAACCATACTTTTCGTATGAAGGCGTGACCTTTCTGACATGCGGCATTTTTTCGTTAATTAGCTACGAAAATATTTTATAAAATGATTGTGTGTGTATATACATTAAAAAAATTCAATGCGTATCTTTGATACTTCACTTTATATAATATGTTTTTAACTAAAACATAAAACTGGCACAATTTATTTCTAATTCCACAACCTATTCTTCTACACTCATAAATTTCGCCATCATTTAGTTAGGTTTAAATTATCTGTTTATTATTTATCACGTAATACCGTCGCTTTATTAAAATTCCTTATTTAATTTTTAAAAAAATACCAAATTAAGAATATAACTTATTGTGGTCCTGATAAATCTAGGCAACCCGACAAACACGTCAAATAAACCCGGTTAACTACCTATCAGGCGCTGTTCAATTTAATCTGTCTAACGCTGTACAACAGCACCGTTTTTAGGCATAGATTCATTGATAAAATCAAAAGTGGACACTCTTGCTCAGATATTGTTAACCAGGCAACGAGTAAGACAACGCAACGAGAAAAACTAGCACTCTACTTTTTTAAAACTCTGTATCAAATTTTAAAATTCTAAATTGTCCTAATATAATTTTTATAAATTCTCGAATTTTTGTAATAGTTGCAGAAAGCTACTAAAAAAATTTGAAAATCACTGAACCACACAAAATCAATATTTAGATACACAAAGCAATCGCCGGAGATGTTTAAAAACTGACTTGATGACGTTTATATTCCAAAATCATATCTTCTATTAAATCTTTGCATCGAAAAACGCTGAAATTGTTTACAGGCATTTTCCTTGATAAAACTAAAAGTGGACAAAAGTGAGCGCTTTTTTAGTCGATTACTGTTTTGACTAAATTGAAATTAGACTTCTGCTGTGCTGTCACACACTACACCAAACTAATAATTCTAAATTCTTTCTTTCTAACTTTTATATTTTATATAATTAGACAGTAAACCCACTGAGAAATTTGAAAACCGCCAAAATCGGCCTTCTTAAATAAATTAGTCGTCGAAGGTACTTAAGAATTAGTTAGAGAACGTTCATATCCTATAACCGCGACAAGGTTTTTGAATTTTGGCCGATTTAAATTGCGATTCAGCTCATAGTGCGCTGTATATTTTATCGTTGTCATGACGTCATTGTTCAATTACAAAAATACTAATAGAAATAAAATACTGAGATTGTAAAATACTTACAATAATTGTTTGTGAAAAATCCTTAAAGCCAAATAAATTATCACAGAAACAACTGCCGCAAACTAAAACACCTTGGAATGTGGAACAGCAGCTACTGTTCAATCTTCCCTAGAAGAATAAAACTATAATTTGTTGTCCTTGTTTTGTATTGTACATTAATAATTGATCTAAATATTACCCAGTTGCAATAGCATAAATACCTAAGTACAACATGCATTTAACTTATTAAAATGCCAACAGCACCTCATTTTCCTTTCCATTGTATTAGTTTTTAACATCGATAACAATTAGCAGTCAATGATTTTAAAAGGTTCACTTTATTTCAACTTGAATATTTTTGGTATGTGCAGGATGTTTCGCAAATGATGGGTCTTATCGAATATAAGAAAGGTTCTAATGTAAGTAAACTTGTATCTTTTTGAAGTTATGAATAACTTAAAATTCCAAATGAGATTAGATGTAATGCAAATAATCAAGTCAAATGCTCCAGAATTATTAATTTAATTGTAAGAAGGGCTAAACGATGTACCGATAATGGTGTTTACCATTTTGAATCACAAAAATCTATATTACGTTTGAAAACACTTATAGTGCGAGGGCGATGGGGGAGCTCTTGACACTGTTGTTAATAAACTTTATGTTTGTTGTGTAGTAAAATAATTCATATCTATATATATATATATATATATATATCCAAATAATATTTTGACAACCTTTTAAATTCATTGCAATTAAATTTAAATGCCTCACTGTAAGAAAAACGTTCAAGTTACATTTTTATTAATTTATATTTCCGTTATTTAACTAGCAGGAAAATTACGTGTTTCGATAAAAAGAAACAACGATTTACGATAGCAACTACTATACACCGTGCTTAGAGGTAAGGATAAAGTATAATTATGAGATTAGTTAGAAGTAAATGCAAGTTGCATGCTTTTACTCTTTAATAATTTAAGAGCAGCTGCTTGTCTTCCTGACCTATATGTGTTTTATTAATTGATCTAAATACGTCTAAATATTACCTGTAACGTCATATGAAAACATATTAACTGTAAGATGCACGGAAATTATTAAAAAAAAACAAAAACTTTTTCAAAATAGAATTCAAAATTTCAATTTCGGTTTTACCGCTAATGTGAATTTGGTAAAAATGTATTAAGTTATAACTTTCATATTTATTCAAACAAATATAATGCCATTTGATTGTTAATTGATAAAAGCCTGATTGTCATTGTAGGTAAGATGGTTTGCTAGGGCCCAGATTTATTTCTGGTTGATTGTTTCTTCAAATGTTAAAGCTTTCATATAATTGTTCTAAGTTTTTTTTTATTCACCCCGAATAATTCTCGATATTTCTCAAACTCCTTTTATTATTTATGAACTGGCATGGAGGTTTCTCTGATGTAAGAGTATTGTGATTTTCAGATCCAATTGAAAGATCCGTAGGTACTTGTCTGTATAAAAAGGGAACTGGAAGGAAGGAACTGGCCACTTGCTGCATGCATTTAGTATAACTAGATAATTGGTATTTTGAAATGGTTCTAGTAAATTCAAATGGATTGTCTGTTAAGGTCTCTGTGGTCGATTCCATGGTATCGAGATAGTTTTCTGTGGATCGTCCAAGGCCGGCAGACACGCGGTGCAACTACTTGCAATGTTTTTAATGTTTTGTAATGTTATTTTCAAATTCGCACTAAATCCGCCCCTGTTTTTCAATTTCGTTCGGATATTTGTTTTCTTGACGCGCAATATTTAAATTGTTTCATTAAATGAATGTTTGTTATAATGTTATTTTTGTGGTCTCGACACCTAGACTCCAGTAGACGTGTCTTTCGTTGATTTCCAATATCAAATTCCCAGAATCATCAGTTGCAATATTGCAGTCACACAGTCTCGGGGAAGTCAAATTTAAACTAGCGAATCTACAAGTAAAATTTTCCATTGTCGCATAAAGAGTATTAATGTCTTAATCTGTTAGGTTGTATATCCGACTTTTTAACCCCACTTCCGTAAGTACGAACTGCGTAACAAAAACGCAGAGGTTAGGCATTACGTGGGTAGCTGTTGACTTGAACCAACGTGTGGTAATTTTCGACGTTTACCTCTACATCCCCTAAGTGGATTCAAACCAAATTAAGTGAAGCAACGCTCTTAGAAAAAAAGAGATCGGACTGGAGAAATCGTAATTTCTTCGTGTCAGAGACGCGCAATAGTCGCGGAAGAAAGTGGTTTGTTTGCCAACAGCAAGGCTTATAAATTTCGTTATCGTGGGGAATGTATAACCCAAATATAATTACGCTGGTGTCCTCCAGGAAGCAGAAATTGTAGAGGGTAGGAACGCAACCATTTTGGCCCCGTTAGTGTAGCATCTGTGTGTATACTACATTTTGGAAGCTCCGCAAAATTTTAATAGTGCTTGAGATTCAGTGATTTTCGTTTATAAAATTGTGTGTAAACGCCTGGATTTTGTTCTTATGTTTTTTTGTGATTAACGTAAAATAAGTGGTTGTTCTTTGAAATTAAAGTTTTCTCAATTATTGGATCTAGCTGCCTTTCGTCGGAAAACAGAGGTCTGCACATACCTTCTGGAAGAAAGAATTCCTGTATGAGTAAGAAAGAAAACCTGCTATGTTTTATTATATGAATTTTAATGTTTAAAGACTATGAGAACGTGGAACTTTGTGAAATATTTTATACGAAAACTTTGCTTAGACAGGATCAGTTTGGTATTGTTTTATTAAATCATAATTTTTATAAGTAACTTTTTAACTAATTTGTAACAGGAACGTTCCCAGGTAATTTTAGCTGGTGTTTGATAAATTGTTGCAACAAAATTACTAACTTGGCAATCGTTTCTTTGTTCTTAAATGTAATGTTCAGTTTAACATATTTAACAATTTATGGCCAAGTTTACCTTAGTCGGGTTAATTAATATTTGAATTTGATCTTTTGTGTTCTATTTTAAAATTTTAACGTAACAGAATCATTTCGCTTTGTTTATTGTAATAATTTGTTTTTCTTATAGTTATTTTCTGTTTTTTTATTATTTTATCGACTCTGTTCTCCAAACAGAAATTAATTTATGCCTCTTATTGATATTCTTTTGTAGTGTTATTTTGTTATTGTTTTTTTAATTTTTTTTTGTGTGTGACTCTTTTTTTTATTATCATTATTGTTTTAATAAATGCAAGTAAGGTCGACTTCTTGTATTTTTGTTTTTGTAAGTGGATCTCTGGTCCAGGCGAAGCAGCTTAATTACATTATTTTGTTCTTTTGGCTATCAAATATCCAAATTTCAATTATAGACTAGATATTTTTGCTCAAGAGAGAAGTAAATATTGAATTGGCATTTCTCTCTTGTATCGTTTTAAAAGAAGGAAGTCTTCAGAGGGCTTCCTTAACAAAATTAAGTAAGACAAATCAAGTGCTTATACAGTGTTTATTTTGTGTATTGAGTCTCATTGGTGAAACGTCAGAGCGAGTTTAAATAGAGCTTCCATGAGGTAAGTTACACACAGGGTGAGGTTTCGTAAGAGGCCTATATACAGGGTGTCGGATTCACGAGTAGTCGCGTGACCGACCATCAGAACCCTTCGATCTACGACTGCTGGCGCCCTCTTTTACGACCATCTATTAGTTTAATAAGAGTTTTGGAAAACGGTGAGCTCCTCTTTGTGAGAGATTAGCCAAGTTTATTTGAGAATCCACCCCATCTGCGGCATGAGCTTCGGGATTTAACATCTACCATTGGTCTGGACGGGACTTGTGCATACTTTTGAGCATCTTCCCGTTACAGTTTTCGTCCAACTTTGGAAACCAAAAATGTGCTCCTGCTAACGACTTCATCTTTACTATTCCCAGGTGCCTGGCATGCAGTTTTTTTAATAGATGCTTTCTGAGTCTTTGTGGAATAATAACTCGGCATCTCCACATTATACAGTTCTTTTTTATCGTCAACTCATTCTTGCGATGATAATAAGGCTTTAACGTGTCCTCTACTGTATCTGGCCAGCCGTGCATCATGTATTCATAGATCTTACTTAATTCTTTGTCCACTCTTGTTTTTCTTACAATTCTCTTGCAGTCAATGGATAACCCTTCAGTAACGACAAAATTTAAATAATTCTCTACCTGAATTTTTTTATCTGTTGAAGAGCATGTCTCGACAACATATCTGCTACTTGGCTGCTTTGGTCTTTAACATATTCAATTTTGTAATCGAATCCTGATAAAAATAGAGCCCATCTTTGGAAGCGAGAGGCTGTCATTTGGAGTAGTCTTCGATTTTCACCATAAATTCCTGATAATGGTTTATGATCATACTTAATTGTAAACCTATCTTGCCTCATTAAGTAAAAATAGAACTTCGTCACAGCCCAATAAATGGCTAAAATCTTCTTTTCTAATATAGAGTACTTTTCCTCTGCCTTTGTTAGCGTTCTTGAAATAAATGCTACTGGTCTTAAACCATTATTTGGTAATTTATGTGCCAAGCATTCGGCAATGCCATCTTATGAAGCATTTCTTAAGACTACTATTGGTTAATTTTGGTCAAAATAGGCCAGAACTTGGTTTGATGCAATTATTTCATTTATCTTCTGGAAAACCTTTTGACATCTCTCGTTCCAGTCGAAAGTGGTTTCTTTGCTTAATAATTTATATATTGGTTTCATGATCGGTGCAAACTCTGAATAATAATTTTCATCTGAGTAATTGTCTTTGGTATTGGTGCCTCTATAACTGCTTATACTTTATTTAAATTCTTCTTTAGACCTTCTTTCGAAATTGTATAACCCAAGTATTTTGTGAACTTAAGCTTGAAACCTGCCCTTTTAGTCTATTAAATACTACCTGTAAGTTTTCTTCATGTTCTTGTCAAGTTGCTCCTGTTACAATTATATTATCTAGAAAACTTGCACTACCCTTGAGACTTTGCAATGTTGATTCTAGTGTTCTCTGGAAAATTACACTTGCTGGAGTAATACGCATGTTGAATGGTTTAATTTACATAACCCTTTATCTGTATTTTAGGTTAACAACCTAGTGGATTCTTCTTCTAGTTCAGTCTGGTTATACGCAAAATAAACCAATAAGTTGCAGTGCACTGGGTACTAGACAGCAAAGAAAGGAAAAAAATAAAGAAAATTCAGCATCTGTCCCAATATGGGGCGTCAGACAAGAACTACGTCGACTGTCATATTATTTATCACTAGCACTGTCACTAAAGTTCATATCACTTTCTAAATGTTCGCCATTCAAATGAATTATTAAACGATTCCAAAAATTTTGTTTTTGTCATAAATTTAAGTACTACATAAAGCAGAGTTTCTATTTTATAATGTTTTAAAACTGTCAATACTTGGTTGATGGTTAACAATACTGCTTAAAGCTTGTGCTTGAATTTTCTATTGAATGCTAATTTATTTTCTTTATTTATCATGGCCGTAGAATACACTAACACAAAACTAACAGATATGTTATTATTAGTATTTGGATATTATCAAGAAAATGGTCGCAAATGTGTTAGAGAATACAGTCAAAAGTTTCCAACTCGTAGCGTACCAAACCATCGAACATTTGCTGCCGTTGAGAGACGTCTTCCCAAAGCGGGTCGTTTTGTTCCTGTAACTGCTGACTACGGCCGTGAACGTATGATAAGGATTCCTGTGGTTGAAAAAGAAATTATAGAACTGGTTGCCGAAGATCCGACATTAAGCACTAGACGCTTAGGTTCCCAAATGGGAGTATCTAGAAATGGAGCCCATAGAGTTATAAAAGAACAACTACTTCATCCATACCATATCCAAACGGTGCACGATCTTTTACCTTTTGATTTTGATTAACGCCTGGTTTTCTGTCGATTTATTAACGCGCAGAGAGTACAAATGGTAGCAATGGTGGTCTTATAAACTGACCACGTTCCCCTGATAAGATGCCGCTGGATTTTTTCTTAGGAGGAGTTTTGAAAGCAATGGTGTACTCCAGACCCTTGGCATTGTAGAGGCGCATTCAAGATGCAATACTGAGAGCACTGTTTAATTTTCTACGACCCATTAATCTTTGTATCCATATGTAAATGGTGGTCATTTTTAACATTTACTGTGATCGCTTTTATTTGCTGCTTTAAATTTATGTGTCATTCTAACATGGGTTTTATTTTATTAATTGTTTTTAACGCCACTAAACTGTACATTGCTAACCGAAAGGCAAATTAAAATTGTTTTCTTCGGCCTAAACTATTGCAGTTATCAGAATCAAACAAGAGACACAAGTTGCCTTAAATAAAAGATTGAGAGATGAGAGAAATGAAATCTGTGAGAAACGTTTCAGAAGTATTAACTAAGCCGCTAAAATAATCTGAGTTTTGTAACGGGAAAAAGCTGAAAAAGAGGCCCAATTCCCGTATAAATCAAAAATCAGAAGATGTTGAAGACGGGGAAGTTCAAGGATAGTAAATAACCCATTGTATTGATGTTCTTACCTGAACCTAAAACTTAAATTACAACTAAAAAACCTAAAAGAAATACCAAAAGGGTGCCAGGGAACAGTAACACACAAACACACTCCGTGAACACCCTGTATATAAAAACTTAAGAATTGTGTCCTGATGTTAGAATACGTTTTCTCTCTCGTTACCATACTAAAAATGAACTTTATAAAACATCAGCTTTAGTAATCAAAATTTAAAAATTCTGCTACTTCTGGAAGCCAGGAATTCAACTCACAGTACATTACCTAAATATAAATCTTAAAACAAAACAAATAATGCTTAAATAAAATACCAAAATTAAGTGACACACAATAGATTTATTACTATACTTTGAAATGAAAAATGATTAACGAAAGATCAAATATGGACCATAAGGACCATCAACACATTGACAGATTTAAAACGAAATACTTCACAAAGATTACATATAACAAAACAATGCATTGATACATAAAACCAAGTCTAGAGGACTGACTGATAAATTAAAATAATTTTTAAATGCAACAAGACAAAACATGACATCAAATATATGCACCTTTAAAAATATTAAACTGTTCATAATTTAAAACCATTAGAAATCCTAAAGTTACTGAAACTAAGGTTATTATGCTATGCAAAAAATCATTGAACTCCTGTAGATTTGTAAATCAACTAAACATTCCCTAGTTTTTCCGGAAAGTTAATACAATATTAAATAATGAATTAAATTGTAAATTTTGCCAATCAACAAACATAAAAAGATTCATTATAATGCAAACAAAAAAAACGCAATTACCATATAAACATAAATTTTACGCTAATAAGCGTTTCTTGCGTTCCAGAATAACAGCTGACCATATGAACGTCTCTCAACAAAAAAGCAAAACAATAACCTCCGTCTTTGCTACCACATAAAGGATTTTAATACACGTAACTTGCATTTTATTTAGCACAACACAAACTTTAATTATTATTTGGAAGAGAGGGTACCATTTCCACCAGACGACGCCAAAGATGCAACCAATTCATCCAAAATAAATTCATACCTTGCAAAAGGTAAAAGATACGCCAAACATAACAGAAGATCTTGGCTAACTTCAAACTTAACACTCGAAATATGTTTAAAAACGGTACAAAAAGTACTCTATAAGCGACGGCAAAATTCCACTCGGCTTGCTGTAACAATACGCTCCCAACTACGTGGGCAATAGTTATTTTGCAATTAAAAAGTAACTGTTAAGATAGTAAAAAATTAAAATCAAATTGACAAATAATGGTAGTCAAGAAAAATAATAAAGAAAATAAAAATCTGTCAAAGTAAAAACAAGTTTAATAAAAAACCATATATAATCTCTCCATAAATTCATTCTACATCCACAAGAGTAATATTAAACCATAGAATCACAACATTTTTGGTCCTTCGACTCCGAATCTTGCTTGAAGGGCCCCAGTGGTATCAAATGAGAATACCAGCATCGTGCCATTAACTGCATCACGCTTCAGGTTACAATCATTATTGGATTATCGACATTGAGGTCAGTTCTTTCCATTTTTTTGACTTATTTGTTTTAGTACTGTTATTCTAAAATGCCTTCCAAAAGGGTTTCACAGGATTCATTTTTAATTGCTAGAAAAAAGAATTTTTGGACACAGTTGCAAGATTTCTCTGACTTTTTATCAATACTAGATAATAATAACATTGCCTTACCTCAAAAACTCCAAATTGAAGCTAGGTTGTTTCAAATAGAACCCTTGCTCTCTAATTTCAATGAACTCATTATTAATTCAGAATCTCTTGATAAAATCATTGATCCTAATAAAACGAAAGAGTTTTCTAACTTCTATTTTGAAAACATATGCAAAGCAAAAGAATTAATACTATCAATTGACAATGTCACTTGAGTGCCTGTCATTCAAAATATTGACAATCATCCTGTCAAATATAATTTACCAGAGTTAAAACTGAAAAGCTTCAGTGGTGATTATTTAGATTGGTTGGAATTTAAAGACTCATTTGTATCTTTAGTGCATAACAGATCAACAATTTCTTCATTTGAGAAATTGCAAT